>CAEFZX010025543.1:0-24932 GCA_903066825.1 Alfaro cultratus
CACATTCATTTGATGAACACTAACAAACTACCGTTCCTCCTTTGTTCTGTTGTAAACTGATCATTCGGAAACCATCAGTCTCTAGACCAGGATGTGATTATGTTCAAATCTATCAGCGAGGGAAACAACCAGTTCAATGTCACAGCTACATGGATAACGCAGGAAATATCTGGCAGTTATCCCACAGGACAGTGTGTGGTCTGCAGGTCTTTGGGGATTTTTTTATTTTTTTATTTTTTTATAGCAAATTCCAGACCAATAAATTCAAAGGTTCTAAAGAATCAATAATCCCATCAAATGGACTTTCTAAAAATCATAGAGGTAAAAAATGCCATTTGCTTGTTTTTCTTAAGTTCAACACATATTCTAGATTTCAGAAAAGTTCAACATTTGATTCAGCAAGAGAACCAGCTTGTGATTTGGGATTAACCAGTTTCACAAACTACTAACATGTTTCATAACACTGGTGTTAAAAGTTTAAGGCTGAGAAACTACCAGACCAATGTAAGTTTAGTCTGACTGTATGGAGAACAGAATTGCACAACACTCCCCCTTCCCCACCTGTTGCTGCACACTCCTGAACCAAATGAAGGCCCAGTACACCTTGCCTTTATAACAACAGAAAAGACAGATCTGGTTGTCCAGAATTCTGCCAGTTTGTGCAGCTTGAACCTAAAGGAGTTTCTCCAGTCATTCCTATTAAACTGTTTTAAACTTCAATTAGCGAGCTATGAGTTTCATATCTATTGTGTCTCTATACAATTTGATATCTTTACCAAATAACCAGCTAATATCAGATTTTTGCATTTATATTCTTCTATAAAGAGCAGAAAGTCAAAAATGAATAATATGTTGTTGAATAAACACATTCAAAATAATGAGTAAAAGTAATGGATAATTATTCTAATTTTATAATCAATTTTATTTTATTTTTTTAAATAAATGATGGAATAAATTGTTTATGCGTTAAATAAAATCTACTTTATTTTTCAATTTTGTGTAATGCCTGACATTTTTCCCCCAAAGGTTCAAATACCAGGAGGACCTCATACGGCTCCTGACCATTACTATCAGAAAGGTAAGCACACAATCACATCAAAGATTTTTGAAAGCTTTATGCTCACAGCCAAACGCAAAACTAAATAAAAAAATCTGGAAATTTCTCTTAAGGTAGAAATGTTGCAACCATCCACTACATAAAATCTGCCGCCGGTTTGACACACTCTAAGATGATATTTTGTGTTCAAAACCATTTTGAATATTTCCAACGTCATGTGAGTAACTAGCACTCTTTTAGAAAAGTTAAAACAGTTTATTTGGATTTGCCTCTTCAGCTCGGTTCAAGCATCACAGCCTCCACAGTTTGAAGTTCACACTGCTGTTTTGGGTAACATGGAGGCATTTAATGTGTTGTTCTCACAAACACATGCCGTTAGCTGAAAATCAGTCATTTCTAGCAGGTTTTCTGAATCTAAATAACTTGGAAAAAATGGGAGTGTCGAAAAACAATCATTGAGTAAAAAGTTTAAAAATGAGGGAGTGGAATTTTTACTTTGTTACTTTGTTAATATCATCTTGTGTTTCACTAAAGTTCATAAATAAAAATGATGGGAGAAAAACAGGACTTGATGCAAAATGTTTAAAATGAGCTAATTTATCATTGTTTGCCTAAATGTGTTAAAATGTGTTTTTCCCCCCATAAGGCGACAGCTTGAATCTGTGAGCTTCTGTAAGTTATCAGTTTGTTGCCTTTGTGGTATAGATGTCATATAACAGCAGTAAGTGGTGGAAGGCCAGTAGCTATTAAGAAAGGTCTTCATCCCCTTCCAACTAATTTTAGAAATAACATAAATAAAAAGAAATTCAAACTGAAAATCTTAATACCATGTGATGCAGTGCTACATTAGTAGATATTAACTGGTGCATATTCAGAAGTCAGTAATGTTTACTTCTTGTTTTCATCTCTGACAGTTCTAAAGTTACTTTGGCAAAGTATCAATCCGAATGGGATCATTTCCAAACCACTGTGAGACCTGAACGTCAAGAACCACGTTTTTTGATCAAGTTGCTGAAATGACAGGTTGCAAAATGTAATGGTTTACTTCCCTCTTAAGAGTTGACGAGTCCCATTGTCTCATCCAACGACCTCAACCAATGTAACTTTAGCGCAGAAACACATGAGAATGGTAACTTGTGAAACTGTAGCATTTAATGTCCTCTATAGCAGCTTTGCTTCCCACAGATTAAACTAGTTTGTTTTGTTGTTTTAAATTGTTAAAGTTTTCTAAGGCTAATTCGCCAGGCTAGCTGCAAGCCTTCAGTGGCTCAGATAAGTTCTTAATTTTTCTAAGAACTTATTGAAATAGAATGTAATGTCTACAATAGGTAAAGAACTAAACAGGTTAGTTAGTAAGAAGATTTATGTTTGGTCATTGTTTTTTTTTTGTTTTTTTTAAAATAATGCTTCTTGGCATTTTTTCCCCCCCTAAACTGTTGTAGAGTTGAGTACCTGCATTACACTCATGATAACGTTCTCTATGCTGCTCAGCCAAGGCCAATCTGTTTCTGATGGAGGCAGTGTGTATGGTGCAGGGCAGCATGACCCTCACTGGAAAACCAAGGCTTGCCATCGTTAAAGGCAATCTCAGTGAAGAGAGATATCAAAATGCTATTTAAAACCAGTGAAAATCTCCACATCTCCCCTCTAAGGGATCAAATTCTATCCTCCAAAATGTCAATGCTTACCTCCAGAATTAGCCCAGCAGTTGCTTTCTTGCACTATTCTGCCAAATTCAGATCTCGCTCACAGATCCGGTAGTTTCTGCCGGGCCGAACAGCGAACCGAAGTAGTTATGAACGATAATGTTGATTTTCTGTGCCGTTTTAGAGTTGTAGTCTGGTTGTAACTTTAGCAACTAACTAACTAACTAACTAACTAACTAACTAACTAACTAACTAACTAACTAACTAACCCCAACCCAAATATTGAATTAGCATTAACAGTGTGGCATTTCTCTCTTCACAGTGGAGAATGGTTGGTTACAGAGCAGGTCATTTCCAGTAATCGTCATAGAATAGAACTGGGACATTACATATGTCACAGCCAAACGTTAGCAGTTGGGTAAAATTTAAACCTTCAACAGAGTCCACAGCCTCCAGGAAACAATCGTTTCTCAACAAGCAATCGTTTCTCAAGGGGCTGGTTTTTTACTCCAGAGGCGGATTTACCAGAAAATACCTCTAGAATCTGGGAGTGGAGAGGATGTAATGGTCTGCCTGCAATGCAAGCACCTGTAGGATCAGTCAGGGTGTCCCTTTAACACCAGGGTGACCAATACAACCACACTGGATGACTGGTGATAAGGGCTAGTTGAGGAACCAGATGCCATCCCACAGCAGTGTCTGACCAAGCTGGTGTCCAGCTTAACAAGGACTTACAAGACTGTTGTAAGTCCTTGTTTTAAATTGGTAAGCTACAAATACACTGTATGTCTTGTTTATTCAAACTTCAATCTTTCAATGCATTAATGGACGCTGAACTGCAGGCAGTAGCAAAATAAGCTTTATGCCCTTAGCATAAAGGACTTGGCTAGCTTTTCATAGCGTAACCCACATATAGAGCTCTGATGCTCAACCCTAAAATGCCTCTTCTTTCCAAATATGGTACAATTTAAGCGGGAAATTAATTAGACTAAAGGGATTTATGGCCTAGAAGCATTTCTACAATAAAGAAATATTCAAATAAACACTAATTTTCTTACTTCAAGTATATTACTGATAAATTCCCAGCACTTCACTTTAAAAAAAAAATCCAAGCTATCGCTTTAGTAATTGCATTAAAAATTTAAAATCAAGTTTAGCACATTCACTCATTCACCTCTTTTCCTTATTCATGAAGAATAAGGAATGCTTTTATTTCAGGAAGTGTCTATCTTTGTCTTTTTTCTGCACTAGCTTTTTTTATTATTACTTAAATTTTAAACTTTTTTTTTTATAGCAGATGGTTGTCCCACCGGGGATTTTCGGTTTTAAAGAGGCATATGTGACATTGCCTTAATGCAGCACTTGGGACCAGCACTAGCAGTCATATTCACATAGTCTTAAGACATCTGTAGCGTAAACTGATCACTGTATGCTGGAACCATAAACTGGAGTAAACTGCACACTGAAGAGAGGGGGATTGTGAGATGGCACAAACAAGTGAAACACAAATAAAAGATTTTTCTACATGACAGCTGCAGCTAAAGTCAACGGTAAAATCTACAACATACTAGAGGGTGGAAATCTACAATAAGCAGCTTCTTTTGAGGCCATGTTGACGCAGGAGTAGTGTCTCTTTATTTCCCCCTCACAAAAAAAAAAAGAAAAAAAAAGAAGGTGATCAAACACAATTATTCCGAGTCACGGTGCTCTGCTTCTCTGTGGATCTTCCAGCTATGATATCTGTGTTATTCCCATCTGTGTGATCCCACTAAATCAGTAGTGGGGAATCGCAGGAACACAGCAAATCCGAACGTACACTCAGATGCCCTTCCAGCACGAGGAACACTGAAACGGAGGGTAGAAATACTATACTCGAATGCATCGGAGTCAGATGAGGTTTTGTCGTCGGCTGTTCCCGTCAGCAGTTATGCTATTTACATTGTTTAGTATGTACAGTAGAGAATCTCCCAGAGATGTTAAGTTCTGTAAAGCTGCAATGGGGTACTCCTTTAAATTCTTCACATTTAAAAGTCCTTAGATGAAGAGCCATATGAGTCCCTGTAGTTTATTTTTATTTTTATTTTTTTTTTACGTGTGTAGTAATGGAACGTTCTGCTATATTGCGAGTCTTGACTCTGTAACTGTGCGAGGAGTACCACTTATCTGTTGTTTGATGCTTTGAATGTACACACCACACAAACTCAAAGTCAGTAAAAAGCGACACTTTAAATAAAGAACTGTAAAACGGACTTTATGGTTCTTCATCTTAGGGATCGGAGTTCTCACACAAAAAAACTCAAGACTTTAAATACAGTAAATATTTTTCATCATAAAGGTATTTGTTGAGAAAGTTGAGTGTTAAATGCACTGTACAACCTTGTATTTTTTTTTTCAAAATATAGTTTATCCTCGTGTTTGTTGTTGGTTTTTTTTATCTTACACAATCCTATACACGCGGCGTCTGCATTGAAATTGGGTGATATCCTGATCATTGGATAGGAAAGAAGAATAGAGGATGGAGAGATAGAGGAGAGAAAGAGATAAAGAGAAGTTGTTCAGTGCCATTGTTGCCCTCAGTGAAGACGCTGCACTCCGTACCGCGGCTCTCTTCTGTCTCGTACCTCAATCTGTGAGAAGATAAGACAGAAGACACATCACTAATCTGCTTCTGAAAATACAATATATTAGATCACAATTCATCAAGTAGATTCAACATTCATTCTCTATTAAAATTATATCTGAAGTATAGCAGGGCCTTTGAAGGATGCAGCCCCTGAATTTGGACATACACGATCTTTTTTTCTTTTTTTTTTTTTAACATGCCCTGTCCAGCAGTGTGGAACTCAGGATTATTGTCTGAGTGTCAAGGTGTGGCCCAACAGATTTACTTTCACAAGTGGAGTATTACGTTTTTCCACTCCATGCCTATATTTGAAACTTCTTTGGGTTTATTTCAAATGTTATGGGCACATAGATGAAGAAGAATGGAGAAGGGAAAGGGAGAAAGGTACGGAAAAGGTTTAAAAGGAAAGGAGAGAGGAGTAGAGGAGAGAAGGAAGCATAAAGTGAACATCCTTAAAGTCTCCCTCTAAACCTGAGGAAAGAGAACAAACTAAACCAAGAAACCACAACAACTAACAACATTTGCATATGTAATAACAGTTACGATGTCATTGGAAATGACATCGTAACATAGGCTGTATTTAGCAGTTTATATTTATTTATTTGGACACACTCTATACCAAAGTACCTCATCCATAGTCCACCCAGGATTTCTGTTTAGTGTTACCAACTTCAAGCCACTAGAACTTCACTACAAAGATATTGTGGGATGTCGGGATTTGGAATCCAAATAGGCCAAATTTTGAGCTTCTGTTGCCAATGTGACGTCCTGGAAAAACCATAAACTGGTGGAAACCAGCAGTATATATTTAAGTACTTCTTACGCAACAGACAGATAGCAGGTGGTAGCATAGGAAAACTCTAGGCATGAAAGGTCCTTGTCTCTGAGAAATTAGAAAGAAAGAAGAACTTCAATTTCTCGTTAATCTGGACCCCGTTTTCTCTGCATATTTTTCTGCAGAGGAGACCGAGTTTAAGGGCTCAGCGGAAAGTCAACCAGGTTGAAGAGGTGCCTGTGGTTGTTGAAAAGATCTGGCAATCCAGGAGTAGACAAGCTTCATCCAGAGATGCTAAGTTCTGGGACACTGAGGGTGCTTTAAGAGTACCCTCTTGAAATGTGGTAATAAACTTTATTTAAAAAGGGACAATATTCAACTCAAATATAAATATCACCATTTGCTGCACTGCTCCAGATCTAATTTGCATCTGCAGTTCCTTGACAAATGCAAACAGGTGTAGGGGATTTGTGTCTGCGTTCTCAGTTCAAAGCAAAGCACATTCCTGTTGCATGTCAGACTCTGCCAGGGCCACGCCTGACCCACTGTTTGATCGTGTTTGTGGGGTTCATAGAAAGGATCGTGAGGTGTTCCTTGGAGAGAAGGATGAATTGTTTTGGGAACCTTAGGGATGAAGGTTCTGGGGATCGGTTGGTATCTACATGCTATATCCTTCAGCAAACACTTTGCTGTGATTCTTAACCAGAAAAGCGTGCACTGTCTTGGGGTTAGGCTTTGTAAAAGTTTTGGTGTTTTGTTCAGAAGTAATAGCATGATCAAGTGAGAGATGGATAAGCAGATTCTTATTTTATATATTGTCGTGCTTGAGTTACTTTGGGCCATCACAGAGGGAAACAGGACCGAAAACCAAAACCCTCCATGTACTGTCGACTTCCAAGGTTATTCCATATACCCACAGACTTGTTTTATTTCAAGCATATTCTTCAATTGTTCTCACAAAACATGTGTATTGCAGATCAACTTACCCTCGAAACAGCAAAATCTGCAAAGACAGAGAAGGAAAAACTAGCTTACATACTGCAACACACAATGAGAAGGAATTGCACAGTTTTGCAAAAACATGAATAAACTTACATAAGTATGTGTGAAGCATTTAGGTCATCCTCTTACTCGGGGGGAAAGACTGCTTTAACTTGAAACTATATTTGACCCTTTGTGTGCATATGCTTTCACATGGAAATATTTAGTGAATTACCTGCAATTAAATTAAATTGCGACGGTAAAATGATCTACTTTTTAATCTGTAAGTTTTTCAATTCACTTATTTCAAGACCTGCCTTTATCACAGATTGTATTATATTTTACAATTGAACAGGTAATGAAAAATAAGAATTGGTAAATTATTAATTCAATCCAAATCTTGGGTAGTTGTAAACAAACATTGGGCCGGATGTATTTTTTGCATAAGAAAAGAGACCTAAAGGGTCATCATCAGTCCTCAGAGACGGCCATTTTGAAGGCCATAACAAGCTGATCAGACGTCCCTGAACTGAAGGTCTGATTAAATTCTAATAATGTAAATTTAACTGCTGACTTTGATTGTAAGTAGAGATGTCAAGGCTAAGTTGTTAGCATGGACTAGCGCTAGCTACGTTCAATATTTACAGTTTTAGCAAAAAAAAAAAATGGTAGCAAGCTATTGTTTGTCTCGGCACATTGTGTGTTAAATGATATTTGTGTGCTTCATTTATTTTGCAGTTCTAATCAAACTGCCTGTTCTGCTATTGACTCTTGTTTATTGGCTCTGGACACAAGTTGGGAAAAAAAAAGAGGCCATATATGAGAAAATTAAATTCAATATAAGATTTATTGCAAAAAATGCCGTTTCTTTTTTTGAGTTAAATTTAGATAGTGATTTTATTATCCAAATTCAGCTGTTTATATTGTCTTTTCCATTTAATTTTTTGCATTCTCATTTAACTGCAAAATGACGCTCAATAAACAATTATCTGAAGTCAAAGAAGCTTTTATATTAGACTTTCATTATTAAAGTAAAACTGTGAAGATAAAAAATTTTATTGGTCTAAGGGACAAACTTGTTACGGTTTCTGCACCAGGGCATATCATCATTAAAAATTTTTAAGTATTATCTTTGTACAGGGGCACTGGCACCCTGGTGGCCCCCTCTAGAGCGGCCCTTGCCTGAAAGGCATTCATAAGCAATCTGAATCTTGGACTAGTGGACAGTGACTTGCTTTGGATTTGCAGGTCATTTTTGAAAGTCTAAGGATTTATTTCTGCTAAAATAGAAATACGACTTCTTGGCTAAGCTTCAGTTATTTATTGATTGTAAATGGAGGAAATTTTTGAGTTTCAGGAAAGAAATTTGTGAACAAACCATATGCAGTTGATATAGTGCTGGGATTGGTGGGCGTTTTATGTGTAAACTCATAGAAACCGTCAGCGAGGTTAATCAGATAAGAACAGAAAGACACGCCCACGCTCCGGAATATCTGTTACCATGGAAACCATCATGAAGATAGATCGTCAGAAAAACCGAGACATCTTATGTCACTATACTCTGACTCTTCCTCTCCCTCCTTCTCTCTTTTTTTTACTGTTTTGCTTTCCTCTCACCAATTACTATGTCTCATGTCAAGGATTTTTTTCCTCCCCATCCCCCCTCGCTCCCTTTTTTCTTAAATGCTGATCTTTGTTTTGTGATGATGCACTTTGGGTTTTTGGAGTCGGATCAAACACAAAATCCTTATATAAGAAGACTTTTATTGTTCAAAAATAATATCTCCTGCCTGTGCCCTTCCACCAGCGCTCTTCCTTTCCTCCTCTTCCCCTTTCTTCTTAGAGCATAGAACAATGTGATTGGCCAGCCCTGATGCAATATCATGCAAACTGTCAGAAAGCTCCCAGCGGACTCTCCCTCACTCTTCGACTCAGCACTGAGAGCAATTTGGCTGGAGATACAGAGGTCAGATTGAAGTGTATTCATTCTGAACCAAGCAAATCTCACTCCTGGTAATGGTAATGGGCTCAGTGGAGGATCAAGAAATTAGAAAAGTTGGAAAATTTTACCTTTTGATGCTACTTTTAAATGAAGGATTTATTTTATTTTTTTACCTAAAATGCTAGGAGTGCAGATTTAAAAGCATCTTATCTTGTGAAATTAGTTACTAAATATATAAATGACACTGTAACTTAGTTATCTTTAAACTGTCAAATGCAAGAACGGTATATTGAATTAGGTAATGTGTATAACTTTAAATAAGATTAGATTTAGTCTGAAACCCAAGTAAAATTCAATTTAAAACCAGCCTGACGGAGAGGATTTAAAAGTTTTAATTTGATCCTGGTCTCATTGGATTTATCAAGACAGAAATCAATTTAGTTAAGTAGGGAGAATATTTTCCATGAGCTTTATGCACTGACTGTATATTTTTGAAATAATACACATATTATTATGATACTTTCATATCACCAATGTATTGACACTGTATGGTTTATCTTTCCCCAGAATCCCTTTGACTTTTATTTCACACATTTTCAAAAAGTTGGTTGATCCCAAATTTGCACCCAAAAAATAGTTTTTAAACACTCTTTCAATGACGATCATATAAATGTCCAATTCTGCATTTTCATCAATTTCTCAATTTTCAAACTACATAAATATAGTTTTGAAAGTAACACTTTGGATGAAACCAACGTTTGGGCTTATTGAATTTTTCCAAGTAAATATAATGTCTCTCTTCTTCCCCATATGAAATAAGGTTGTATGATCTGCAAACACAACTAACGTCAGCATGTTTATCTACCTTTACTCTACATTTATCACTGATGTAAGTAATGAAGAGTTCGGGACTGAATACTGAGCCTTGTGGGACACAACAAGTAACATTCAAAGATTCAGATTCTGACTGACCCATCCGTACAAATTGTTGTTTAATTCAAAGATCATTTTTTAAACTAGTTATTTTCTATTCCACTCGTATCTTTCTATTTTTGTAGCTTCATCTTATGCTCGATAGTATCAAAGCCTTTTTCCAGGTCAGTTAAAATCCCCACCGGATATTTTTTACTATCTACATTTTTAATTTAATTCTAACGTCTAGGTGTTGATCTAAAGCTATACTGACTCTCCTTTACAACATATATGTATATTTCTATAAGATGGTCAATCTTTGCCACTGACAGATTTTCAATGGAAAATGCTGAGTAAACAAACTGGGCGTTTAGGGTCCAAACTCAATTTTACTTTAGAGTTTCTAAGTATTTCAGATTTGGTGTAAAAGTGTTGTGAATGTTCAGCCATTGTAAAGAGCATGTTGGGCTTCATGGGCAATTTCAATTTTAACTCCCTGTTTTTCTTCCATTTGAATATCTTTGCAGAAGATGTTGTTGTGTAAAAGTAGTGGATAGTGACCAGCTTTAATCAACCACCTCAAAAACCATGAAAATAAATTCTCTCTGCATATTCTATTTCTGGCGAAACATGAAATAAAGCAAAATAGCTAAACAAACACAAATATATTTCAACATATTGTGGCCAGAAAAATCACTCAATCTCCTTTTCTGAAAGAATGTAAGGGATTCTTGAAGAGACATTTTTGGTTTTAGCCATATTTTTCTTGGTATACCTTAAAAAATGTCTGAATAGTAATAGCATTGAAGACAGATATTTATATACTCTTCATAGAAAGATTCTTACCATACTTTTTCTGTCTGACAACAACTTTATCTCCTTTCTTTTTCATCTTTATCTCTCTCTCTTTTTGTTCTTTTTCCTTTTTCCTTTGTGGTTTGTTTCTTTCTTTTTCCTTTGCTGTTTATTTCTTTCTTATCCCCATTTACTTTCCTTTGTCCTGTTTTTGCCCATTTTTAGTTTTACTTCCTTTTCCCTTTCTTTCATGTTTTCATTGTTTCTTTCCTGGATCACAGAAATCTTTCACAAATGTTTTGATTTCTTCCGCCTCTCATTTACTTCAGCAAACAACCACACGCAGTGTTTTATTAACGCCAGTGTTGAACTCAACCTGCTAATAAAATACAAAGACTGTTGAGGAAAACTGAATTCTTATGTTTGAGTCGACCTTTACTCACCTTTGTTGTCTGTCTGCAGATCATCCAGATAGAAGTCTGTCTGCCGGTTTCCCAGGACGAAGGCCAGGAAGGAGAGGATGAGGGCGTCCAGGATGCCCATGATGGCCAGCATGTAGGCCCAGCGTACTGAGCAGTCACCCAGAGAGTATTTCCCCGAATGCTCCCCACACATATCCCGGATCACTTCTGCATCCCAGCCGTCGGGGAAGATCATGCAACCCAGCACCAGGCACACTCCTGAGCGGGGAAATGGGAGAGAACATGTCCTACGTTAACCTGGGAACAAGGATTACAATTGTGCACAAATCTTTGTCTATTTTCTGCTAATGTTGAAAAAACACAATTTCGCATTGTGGCATTTCCATTAAATAAGACCTCAAATTAAAATCACACGTTAAGCTTGATCACGCGATAAATCATTAAAAATCATGGCAGTGACGGATGTAAAAAAACAACATGAGATATATTTATTATCCAGACATGTCGCTAGCGTTCATCATCTACCGTCCATCAGAGGAAACCTTGGCGTCTTATTCAGACTTTGGAGTGACAAGTCACTTATTCTTAGGAGCAGCTAAGTGTTTTGGGAAATTGTAGTCACCAATTTTACAGACGTGCTATGGATTAAACACATTGGAGTAACACACGACGTTAAATGAAGCGTGTGATGTTGTGAGAGCTCTGGTTGAGCCAGCAGGACATTGTCCAACAAAAACAAAGGAAAACCACCTTGCTGTTACTACTTTCCGTTGTCTTCTTCAGTGTTTTTGCTAGTGGTAACATCTGGCCATTGATCCTTTGAGTTGTGTGACACAAAGAAAAATGTTTCCATTGCAGTTTTGTGAGATGCATTTAGTTTGATACGGCCGCAACACCACCTCATCCTATCTCCATTTTTTTTTTTTATAAAAAAAAGTGAGTTTTTTTCTGAAGTGGCATGCTTCGATTAAGCAAATTTATTTTTGTAATTTCAATTTGCACAATTATATGGTTGATGGAAATGCAGCTACTGATTCAAGAGTGTGTGTTCTTCATATATAGTTGCATTAAATGTACAGTTCTTTTCAATCCTTATAATACCTCAACTACAGCAAATGAAGCCCTTTGTAGCGTTAGCTTGCAAGACTCCATTAACACATATTTCTGAACGTATACCCATAATAACCATTAGCCAGCAGGAGGCAGCACACAGGTCAGCAGGAAAAAGAAAAAGAATGATGCAGGAAGTCTTACGGCGTGAAAAACAGAAATAGATCACATGCAGAATCAAAGTGTTGACAGCACACACTGTAAAGCCCTTCAGGGAAATGAATGTATGCATTCTCAACGCTACAACAGAGAGGGCAATCCATACTTTGCACCTGCACATTCATCAAAGTGTGCATCACCAAGGGAGCTGATTTTGCCTTATTCTGTCCTCACCAACACTGTTTAACTAGCAGTCATCGCTGTGTGCCTTAGTGAGGCTGTAAGTAAAGCAGTGGGTACGCAGAGAGATGGGACATGCATACTAGATATTCCTTTCAGAGCAGTCAAGTGTTTTCCACAGGCAGCACCTTTTGTGATACACACAAAAAGTCAGTCAAATTTAGCCAAGTCAGTGGTTTAGCGCTTCCCTTCCATTTAAAGGGCGACGTGTGGAGCTCAGCTGTTTCGAATATATTCTTCCTGTAGTTTTAGCAATTGAAGTGGAGGAAGTGAACAAAAACACTCAGTCCATGTTGGCAACACTTCCAAATACTGAATCAACAATAACAGCCATCTTGTTCAGATCGGCACTTCTGTCTTCACAGTGGAGGATGGTTGTTTACAGCACAGGCAATTTCATCGAACTGCCGTGTTTCATACGTCACAGGCAAACTGTAGCGATTGGGTACAATTTCAAACCTCAACAGAGTCCACATCTTCAGGAAGGAATCGTTTCTCAATAGTCGAGAGTCCAGACACTTTGGATGAAGCACAGTATAGAACAAGGAGCTGGTTTTTACCAAGCTAATTTATGTTATTATTTTAACCCCATACCACACATTGTACAACCTTAATTTGTGAGAATGTCCCTTATTGATGGAATATGTGAAATTTGAAGGACAGTATCATAGGTTTGTTGATTAGTTGTGCCTATCACCAAAACAAATTGATCAGTGCTGTCCAACCTGCAACTGGACTAGCTTAACTTGGTGATGATGTCAGTCCTAGCCCAGAGCTCTGGTTTCCGAGAAAATTTAAATGCACCCAATGTGTTGAACAGAACTTTCTTCCAATATCTTATTTTTCAGCACCATCAGGAGGTAGAGATGATGGTAGTCCTCCAGACAACACCCCCACACTACCTGCCCTCATCATCCTCAACTACACTGTGTCCACATTGGGTCACTTCAGGTTTCTAGGAGCCGTCCTATCTCAGGACCTCAGATGGTCTTCTCCTCACACATAGACAGTGTTCTGAAGAAGGCCAAGCAGAGACTGGACTTCCTGTGACAACTTGGGGAGTACAATCTGAGTTGTACTTGAAATGTACAACTCGAGTGCTGCTGGTCACAGCACAGGAGCTGCCAGTCTTCCATTATTCAAAACATGCTTTGTTTGACCATCAATGTGTGGATGGCTCATCCTGAAACAGGACAGGAAAGGACTGTAACCAACAGTCAGGTCTGCAGAGAGGATCACCGGGGCGGATCTTTCCTCTACTCAGGGCTAGGGTCAAGAAAAGGGGAGATAACATCTCTGCAGACCCCACACATTCTGGACACAGACATTGTGAAAATCCAAAAAACACAATTTTACAATTTCAGTATTTCCATTAAATAAGAAATGCAATTAAAATCATGTGACTAGTCTTATTCACGTGACGAGTTATTAAAAAACATGCCGCGCCATCATCCTCCTACCACTGCCTGTTGCTTTCATCTTTAAACCAGTGGTAAAAACCGGTTGTTGATCATCTGACTCGTGTGATGCGAAAAAAGTGTTTCCTTTGGAGTTATGCAAAATACAGACATTGGCGTGTTTCTGTTCAGCAAATTTATTTTTGAAATTCCAATTTGCGCAATTATGTGGGAAATAGAAATGCAGGTAATGATAGTCTTGGAATAGGTAAAGCTTCTCATATGGTTCAGACTTCAACTTAAAATTTATGGACTACTCTTAGCAGTGCAGTCTATGAAATGAAACCAAGCAAATTAAACCAGCTCTACTATTTTTGATCAGAAGAGAGTGCAGGTATTCACCCAGAATCATGTCAGAAGCTTCTTGATATCTACAGAATGCAGGTGGTTGAAGTGCTGTTTCCTGAGGGACATTAATTCAGATATTTGTTCTATTATGAGTGTATCTTCAAACCTGTCTGTATATCCTATAGGTGGGAATTCTGGCAATAAAAGTGAAGTTGATTAATCATACGCCTCTACTATCTAATATTGGTGATTCCCACTGAACCTGTTTTTTTTTTTTTTTACATACTGGCAAGCCATTATGAGAAAATGGTGGGTGGTGAACTCATGGCAACAGATGAAGGAGGATATGAGATTAGTCACCACCTCTCTGTGTAAACATGCAAACACAAGGAGTCCTATTTTAGGCTGGGATGTACACCGTTTCAAACTGCACCTGCCGCTCTGACAGTATGATTGTAACGAGAGAATATAATGATGATAATACAGTAAGTAATGAGAGAGAGAGAGAGAGAGAGAGAGAGAGAGAGGGAGAGAGAGGGAGAGAGAGAGAGAGGGAGAGCAAAGGGAGCCGTTATCATGGGAAATCATCATGTTATTAGCTCCTTTTTATGACCTTTATGCGGGATATTAGCCATGATGGGTGAAGATAAAATCATTAGCGTGGTAATGAGCATCAGGTAACATGTTTTATGGATTTTTGATGGATGTGCCTCCTCCTGGCATCAAGCTCATCCAAAGTTTTTAGTGTTCGAGAACCACACACACATACACCCACATGCACGCACAAAAAGGGGGTTGGTGGTTTAAATGTTTCAGCCTGATGGCAACTCATTTACTGGTTATTTCCCATTGTGGTAGCAGTTATTTATGGCGTTCAATTAGCCCAAGCTGTAGAAGCTGCAGTTACACATGTTCATGAGCGCAAATTACGCTGAGAGAGCGGGGAGATATCTGTGGAATTCAGGGTCTCTCTGTCTGCACTAATACTCAGATCTAAAGTAATTACAGTTACATTACAGTATGCTAAAACTGCAGCACTCAGAATGTTCCCACTGACAATTGTAACTACAGCACCACCAGAAGGTATTCACACATCCATCTATTTTTCATTTTATTACATTACAGACTCATTCTAAAATGGATTTGAGTATTGCTCTTTTGCAAATATTTAAACACAGAACAAAAACTGATTTGAAAGGGGAAGCATGATGTGTTTTCCAGGCACATGGAGCCATTTTATAGCACAATCAAGTAACTATGTTACCTTAAGTTGCTTTATAAAATGCTTCATATCACGTTTGACTTAAAAGAAAATTGACTTTGTAATTCAATGCCTTGAAATTGGACCTCTGTCTCTTTAAAAAGAGACATGGCTCCTCAATTAACCCTTTAACAATATTTTTACCAGCATTTCACTGAGAGGTAAGTCCTATAATGAGCTCAGCAGATGCGTAGTTCCAACAGGTATTTGCTAATTGCTGCAGGCTAGTCTGAAGGAGCTGAGTGGGGCAGTCACAGGGGAGGGCTGCTCTGTGAGATGGAAGCTTGGAAACTGCAGCTCTGAGGAGGAGCTGCATCTCGAAGGCAGGGCTAGATCCACCCAGGCATTTTGCACAGCTGAATGGTTGCCATGGAGATTAAAGGATTTCTCAAACATGTATGAAAGAATCAAAGCAACACCCAAGGTATGTTTTTGATGAGGTAGAAACATTATATCATGACGTAAAGCTCAAGAAAGTTGATTTTGCATCTTACTGCACCTTTAAGAAAGACTTGCATTTTATTTTATTACTAAAAGGTTGTTAATTAAGTGTCTTCATGGTTTTAAAGTGTTGCTGAAACACTTTTGGTAGCAATGACAGTCTGGTGTCTTTGTGGGTATGTGTCTATAACCTTAAGGCACAACTACGTTTTGGAAATTTTCTCAGTTTTCTTCCATTACAGATCCTTTCACGTTTTATCAACCTCTGGAGGACACTCACAAATTCCTATGTTATCTTGGCTGAATTCTTTATGTCAGTGTCAGGTCAGAAGATGAATTGTCAACTTAGTTTGAGACCCAATGCACTTCAGTGGAGGCTTTCTTGAACAATCCCTCTGCATTTGGCTGCTGTCAACTTATTCGCTAGTAAACGTCACAGGAAAGATGGTGTCAGAGAGGTCACGGTTACCCCCTGTTTATGTCCAGACATGACTTTTGGAGTTCAGGCCACATTGTTCTATTTTGGCATCATCAGACCAGAGGATTTAGTTTGCATTGGTCTCCACTCTATTTGGTGACACTACCAAAAAAGATGTGGCTCTCCTGTCTCTACTAGGAAACAATAAAGCTCAACCTCAGTGGGCATGTTTACATTAATGTTTGAAGTATTGCATTAGAAAAGGTCGATACACACTTCATCAAAAAAGTGTGTATGCTTGCTTGAAGTGGTTTTTAGCTCTCCCCCCCAAAAAACTGTTGATGCGCTAAAGGGGAGTTGGTAAAAAATTTGGCAAATATGATCAGATGTAACGAACATTTGCCTGTTTATTACAGCCGTGCATAACATCAACATTTGACGTAATTACACTTTTGCATAGACTGGTTGATTTACACTAAACCGGTAGATGGAAACATGCCTAATTTTCTTCTTTTTTTGCAAAATCGTAAAAGTTTGCAAAAATATTCACATCAATTGAAAGGAAACATAGTTACAACTGGGTTATTGGTCACCTCTCCAACCAAGCATCTTGGTTGGACAGGATGCTTGCTTGGTTAATGAACCAAGATCCTTGGTTCATTAAAAAATGCCAGAAAACTGCTTTTTACTTTGTTAATATGAGCTACTTTATGAACATTAGCGAGATCACAAAATGTGTAAAAAGTGAATGGATGTGAATAATTTCTGAGGACTTTGTACCATCTTCCACTGCTTTTGTATGTCTGCTTTATTTGGTGAGATAAACAGGTTTGCAAAAATATTTTCCAGTGTGGTTATTTTTAAAATCTCTGCTTTAGGCACAGAGTTGTACAATTGATTTTCAGAAATGACAGTACAACAGCCTACTTCACGCACTCCCTCTTCCCTCACCATAAACCCTACCGATGGCTACACTGTGCTTATGAGTGTCTTGACTCTGTCAAAACACTGACAGCACTTTTGAAATGTTTTAAATACCATTTTATCTCGTATTCACTCAGAGTTGGGTGAAAAAGACCCAATTAGAGTTTAGTATCATTGAGCACAAAGTTGAGATTAAAAGATTAGCTTTGCAACAGTTTAAATCTCAGGGTGTTTTCACACATGATAGTCCAGTAGACTTGGTTCCACTTGGCAACATTCGTTACATTTTCAGCTGCTGTGGTTCTCTTTCACACTGCCCTGTGTCAAACCAACCAAACCCTTTGGAAAAACCTGTTCCCCTCCTGGCCTGTGGTGTCAATGCACCAAAAACCACTGAAAAAGACACTGAGTACAACTTCCTTTACAAAATTTAAGCAAGAACAAGTGAAGTCAAATTTTAGCGGTTGTAGGATTTCATTTTTGCCATCGGTAAAGACCACATGTCATTTCTCCTGCTAGCGCTAGCATTGCACTTTTGTTTTGGTTGTTTTTACCCAGAATGCTTTGCTTTTTTGGTCCTCATCAGAGTCCAATTATCTAAACAAACCAGACTTTCTAGACAAAACGAACTGGTGTTTGATTAAATTGGACCAGACAGGGCTGCTGTGAGTGCATCCTTACTGTAAAAGTGATTGGCTGTGAATTTATGACAGTACTGCAAAATGAGAGTCATCACTTTAAAGTGGTTTCACTTTTAGAAATACTTTAGCATTTGAGTTGCGTAAAGCAAGACTAAATAATAATATTGGGTCATTGCTGTTATATTTGAGATGCAAATTTATAACACTGTCTACAGTATGATGGGGTTATAAAATCTTGCTTGTTTGGTTGTGAGAACGGCCATCTGATACTTTCTCCCCTGTGCTTTCTGTCTTTTTTCTCCACCTCAAAATATTCAAGTGGGCACCACAGGGCTAAAAATAACCTCCACTTTCCCTCAACCCAAGAAAAAAAAACAACCTTTGAAGCCGGAAGGGGGTTTCCCCTCCTCCTGCTGCTCACGATACTGAGTCCTGAACTTGGAGGAAGGAACTTCAAAGGCCGCAAGCAGAGGGACTGAACACAAAAGGTGGATTGAAAAGCAGCGAGGAAGAAGAGCTGAAGAATAAAAGAGCCAAAAGGAAACAAGTGTGTATTTAGAGAATTTAGCTCCGTTATGACTTCTTTCTTTCTCATTCTTTCCAGCCGTTTTCCTGAACCAAAAAAAACAAACAGTCGGAAACATAGGCTTGGTGTCCCGCTAAGCTAAATGACTGAGTTCATTTATTTATAACATCTCAATGATATTTATAGACTGGTTACATAAAAGTTTTTGCCAGACTGTTTCATCTAAATGTCTTCACACGTTTTTTTTTTTCTTAAAACAAAACGTCACAAATATTATGTAACACTTCTAAAAATACAGCGAGTGTCCTATGTGTGTGAGTGTGAGCGTGAAGGAGGCTTCACACTACTTCTTCTGAGCATCTTGACTGTGTGTTCGCTGTGACGCCATCCAAGGCGGGCCAGCTTCAGCCTACATTACTGTTATTCCTAACATGTTCACTGTGTTGGAGAAGATGAGAAGAAATGACTTGCAATGACTGTCACAGGAAAGAACTTAAACAGGAAATGCTATTAAAAAGAAGCTTGAAAGAATTTAAAAACTACTTTTAAATTTTGCAGATTCTTAAAAGATAAAAGTAATTTTGTTTGCAGTGTGATATTTGTTAAAAGCGACCCATTATGTGCCCTTTAACAGGTTAGGATAGGTCTATGGCCTATACAAAACCTGCCCATTACAATTTTTTTTAAACAAAATCCTTCTTAGACAATAAGATTTTAGTCTGATCAGTTCTGCCTGTTATGAGTCTATACTGAATGAGCTGTTGTAGGACCACTGTCACTTTAAATCCAAATAAACTGGTACTGGCCACGCCCCCGACTCACTGGTGACAAGTTCAGTGTCTTCTAAGTAAAACATATTCTTTGAGATGCAGGTTGACATAAACGTATATTTTGTTTGCAAAAAAACGTGAGTCACCAGATTTATTACATATACATGACAAAAAAAATTAAGCTGTAAAACTATTAAAAATCCTTTACGCTAATTTCCTTTGGACGTTTTGTCCTACTTCAGAAGCTTCTTGTTGAGTTCGAAGTCCAACACAGATCTCTGGAGCACAAAGGTGTGAACACAAGTGCATTAAGAGATCGCCATAAAGCCGTAAAGCTGTCTGGGGTCTGCCCTTTCTATTTGCCTCTGTGTCTGGAGCTCGGCTCAATGTTCGCCATCCAGCTAATGGACGCCCTCCTTGCTAATATGTCGAGCTTTTATTACAGCTTAGTGTGTTTGTGTGTATTGTGATGATGGAGGGAAGGAGGGGGATTCTTTTGAGACCGTAGATTGCTGACGGCGCTCTTTACAAGATGCTTGGCTGCCAGGGTTCACCGGCTCACTTGGCACTGATCTCTGCCTCTTTTGATACGTCGTTACAGCCTCTCTCTCCTCCTTCCTCTAAGTGTAAATGTGTTGTGTGTTTTTGACATTTTGATATTTATTAACTAAATGTTGATGACTGTCCAGAGGTAATGATAAAGTCTTGATTTGTGGAGACTGCGGACAGTTTACCAAATGGAATATTGGTTTTGCACTTTCCTCCCTTTTGTCTCTTTCTTTAGTTGCACACAGGGAACAAATTTTGTGAGGATGCTTCCATTTACTGAAGGGTGAAACTTTTACTCATTTTCAACAATTTACAAGGCAAAGCTCTGAAAAAGTCCAAGTCCAAACTTCCATCTATGAGAGCTGTTAAATCAATGCTGCAGCAGTGGTCAGACAGACCACATTATGTCGGACAGTGGTCCATGGTTGTTTGAATCCTCTACTTCCTGTTTATTGCATCCATGTGTAACATCTTCATCTGAAAAAACAATATTTTGTGACGCTTCTGCTTGTGGCTGCATGATGTTGGATTAGCTCTGCCACATAAGTTCTGATTTGTTCTTTTTGTACACTTTAGTTCATAATATTTTTGGTTGAGGTATTGTTTTAATACAGTCTGTAACAAAATCCTTCATGAGAATATCAACATCAAAACTTTGGATTTATATTTAATTTAGGAGATATGGATAAGTTTGGGATTATGAGCTAAAAGAAGTATGTATAAACTGTGATAGAGCAAGGATGAGGAACTGTAAAAGAAATCATTTCCGTTTTTTCTCATATTTCTCCTTTTGTCTCTTGCGCGGGCCACAGACACACATATTCAGACTAAGTAACAATGAAGAGAGGGGTCAAAGGAATCCATTATTTAGCTGTGGGGATATTTTTAGAAGCACCCTAGTGACTTTGGAATTATTTATTAACTGCCTGATAATTAAAACATGTACGTTTGGTTGAGAAAAGCAGACAGAAATCTCAGAGAGAGCAGGAGGCGGGGATGTCCCCCGGGGAAACTCTTCCCTCTGCACCGCTCTGCATTTCTGCCCGACCACTGCTGCAGCATTGATTTAACAGGAGCTGCTGGGGAGCGAGAGAGAAATACACATCCGTCTGGCAAAATTAGAACGCTTGTGTGCAGTTTAACGCATTATATAGAGGAAAAAAATACAAGTTTCACAAGGAGTCCTCTTTAATAATTTAATCTTGACCTCGTCCAGTTTACGTTTTCGCCCTAATTCACGTAGAGTCCCATTTATGTGCTAACTCATGTGAACAGACGTCTGAAAGCACCTACTTACTAAGGGGTATATGATGTCTGCATGCATGGAAGATATTTTCCTTTGTTTCACCCGTTCCTATCTGGTTTTTCCCCCATCTACACAATGCACTCTGAAAGATTATTGTGCTCTTCATTTCCTTGACTTCCTTTAAAAGGGCGGAACTAAACAATGAACTTGGCTAGATTTTGATTGACTCAAAAGCAGCAGTGAGTGTTTTATTACAGCTTAGTGTGTTTGTGTGTATTGTGATGATGGAGGGAAGGAGGGGGATTTTACCTGATCGTCTTTTATTGCAACCTATCGATTTAACATACAAAACACTAAGAATTTCTGTTTTAAGGTGTATTTAGCTTGGTTTCATCAAACTCCAATCTCTTTGCCTAGAAAGTCTGATTGATTTGGGGAGGTGTGAATGCACAATAGAAAGAGTTTGTTTTCCAAAAAACAAAAAAAAAAACAGAAGTCCGATCCGCTTAAAAATCTAGGTCTTGGTTCAGTTGAAGTGAGCTCTTCTGTGGCTCGTATGTATATGTGAACGCCAAGTGGACTGGAAGAAGACTGTAAGGCTGGGCATTCTGGGTAAATACAAGTAAAACAAACTCACAAGTCTGGCACTGGAGGGAGGAATGGTTTGTGTTTTTTTTTTTTTTTACCAGCCACAAAAGAGAAATCCCACAACCACTGAAATCTGATGCCACTTCATTTTTCTTTACATTTCGTGAGTAAGGAAGTTGCACTCTGTGTCTTTCTCAGAGGCGATATCAAAGCGCTTGTTTCCTTCCACAGGGAAACAGGAACTGAAGAAATTGACAGTTTTCCTGTAACATGAGGTTTTTTTATCCGCCATTAGCAAAGCTGCAACGCATTAATATCCTGCGAAGACCCTCCTCCTGGCTCTGATTGGTTGTTTCTGACCGAGACAGGTGCATTAATGTGGATGGCAGTAGGACCACAGGGGGGAGGCAACAGATTACCAGTCTCATATTCTCCTGTCAGGATACAGCGACTGCTTTAACAAATATGTAAAAACAGCATTTTTATAAATGTTAATAAAAGTTATTTATTGCCTGTTTAATTATGATGCCTAAGTTATTTTTTTATGCTAACTACAATTTTTAGATTATTCGCAACCATGGATAGACACAACAGTTTGTAGAAATAAATATAAGTGAACAGCTTGCATGTCAAATATTACTCACCTCCTTTTGTGGCTTTTGCTCATCCGTTCATACTTACATCTGTCCATCCAAGATGGAAAAGATGTGTTTGAAACAGAAATAAAGAATACACTTTAAGCTAAATAAATTTAGAGATTATACCTAAAATTTAAGTTGCAAGGCAAGATAATCTCCACACCTCATGTGAATAGTGTGGCAATTCCGCTACCGAAGCCTCTAATCAAAAAGTAATCAATAACATTATTTTGACATTTTGCTGAGCTTTCTGGACACTTTGGATCAGCAGACTTACAACATTCATCAACTTTAAACAGCTGAGTTTAACACTTACCCATAAAACTGCTCAGTTTCATCAGAGTCATTTCACACCATTGTAAACTTGTTTTCTCATAAACTGTTTATTAAGACACTTTATAATGACTTTATAATGTTTATAATGACACTTTAATGTCATTGCTTGCACCCTCCACCCCAAAACACAGGCTTCTGTCATAAGTGACACACATTTCACAAAGAAACAGAACTTTATGTTCCACCAAAAACACAACCTTTCTTAAACACAACATTTAGACCCACGTAAACGGCTCTCTGAGATACATCAATGTCCTTACAGGAAACAGTAGCTGTGTTTCCCTTACAAATTTGCACAAATCTTTGTCTATGTTCTGCTAATGTCAAGAAAACACAATTTCACAATTGGGGTGTTTCCATTAAATAAGAAATGACATTAAAATCAGATGTGAATAAGCTTGATCATGTGACAAGACATTAAAAATCATGTCAGCAGAATATATTTCATGTCAACAGTTACATAAGATATATTCATAATTCAGCCAAGGCGCTAGCATTCATCATCTACCATCAATCAGAGGAGATGTTGGTGTTTTATTCAGGCTTTGGAGTGACAAACCCCTTTTACTTGGAAGAGGCATTTTGGTATGTAGCATTTTGTGGAAACTGCATTCAGCAATTTTACAGAAGAGTTACGGATTCAACACAATGGAATGACACAGACCTTTTATGAGCTGTGTGATGCTGTGAGAGCTCTGGTTGAGCTGGCCACACATTGTCCAAAATGGAAAAAAACAAACACAAAAATAAACATCCTCCTACGATTTTGTGTCGTCTTTTTTAGACATTTTCCAAAGTAGTAATATCTGGCAGTTAATCATGTGACTTGTGTGATGCAAAAAAAGTGTTTCCATTGCAGTTTTGCAAAATACGTCAATTTTGATATGGCTGAAATACCACCTCTCCTAGCTCGAAAACGTTTTATCAAAAAAACCTTTCTTCGTGTTTTCGAAATTGCCATGTTTTCATTGAGCAAAATTATTTTTGTCATTTCAATTTGCGCAATTATATGATTAATGAAAACGCAGCTGCTGTGACAGCAGCTTTAACATCTCTGGCGACCTCTCCGGGGCGTATCCCACTTCTTACCAGCTGACTGGTGGGACAGGCTCAAGCCTCTTCTGCCCCGGTGATCCAAAACCACACAAAGTAGCCACAGAAAATGGACAGAGATTTTTTTTTTTACTAACCTGAAAATAAACACCTTCAAAATCCCAGATAGGCATCAAACATTCCGATTATTTCTTTTTTCTTTTGCACTATTCCTTTCCCAACTCTATTTCCATATTTCAACTTTTTTAAGCACACATACACACAGAAGCGCAGAGGGCAAGCGAACAGACACTGACAGGTCGATTCTCCCAAGATACAGCGACTATCTTGTGCCTTAGCCCATGTCCTGCTTAGTTCTGTTTAATATTGCAGCAGACAGGGTCAGACATTAAGGATGGATGTGTGAGCTGATGGAGAGGAGGAGGGAGAAACGAGAGCCATTAATCTGCAATGGTTGGCCTCTTACTGAGCTTTGCTATAGTTCCTCTAATCTGCCCGAGCAACACAAGAAAACCATTACAAACATGGAAGGTGGTAAATATCTCTTAGGATGTGTCAAGATTAAAAAAGTTCAACCTCCCCTTTTTATTTTTCGGGGTTTTTTTAGGTTCCTCAGAGATTTCAGGATAAAATGAATCTCTGTCCTGCTTGTTTTAAGTGTAACCGAAAGCTCCAGCATTTTCTCCTGAATTAATCAAAACCCGTGCAGAGGTGGCAGCAGCAAGGTTCTTCACAGAGTCAAGGTGCTTTTGGGAAAACCAGCCCTATATTTGCTCTTTATGTCTGAGAGGAGGTGGGGGGGGGGCAACTCTGAGAGCAAAATGATCTCATTATTCACATTCCCATTGAGGTGAGAAATAACTGGGGGATACAGGGACTGGGGAAGGAAGCCACCCATTTGCAGGGAGCTGTTGATTTTTTTAATGCCTCAGAGAGTCAAGGTTTTAATTTTCAGCATTTTCAACTTCACAGTAGAGTTCAGTTTGTTTCTTCCCTTTTAAGCATATGCAGTTCAGAGCTGGTGTTTCTTGCACCGAAGGCTGTTCATGTACGGTCATTTGTTCACATGTCTGATATTAAGTAATATCAGACACAGGGCCGTGCAGAGACCTTTGGAGGGGCAGGGGCTCAAAGTTAAAAGGGGCACATTGGACAAGATGTTAAAACACTGCACAACAACATAGCAACAACCCA
>CAEFZX010025548.1:0-48318 GCA_903066825.1 Alfaro cultratus
AAAAAGACATTTATTTCATATAACCAAGTTGTCCTTTGTCATTTCTGGACAGGGGAATTCACCCAAACAAACAAACAAACAAACAAACAAACAAACAAACAAACAAACAAACAAACAAACAAACAAACAAACAAACATCTCTTTCAGCCTCAGAATTAAAATAATATAAACATATTTAAATATATTTTAAAAATTGACAGATTCATACAAAAGAAGAAACATTTAATATGAATCATTTGGCTGGTTAAATAATTATGCATGATTCAGTCCTCATGTAATACTTTCAAGTATCAAGCTATGTACAAATCGAGTAAGAATATTTTTTAAGGAGTGAGTGACTTTCTGAATACAACTAAATGGTAAAAACATGGTAAATGACCTGAAATTGTATAGCACTGTATGAAGTCCAGACCCCAAAGCACTTCACAATACTTTCAGTCATTTACCCATTCATGTACTGATGGTGGCAAGCTACCAGATGGTAGCCATAGCTGCCGTGGGGCACAGTGACAGAGGTGAGGCTCCACCAGGCCCTTGACCGAAAGGCAAGGCCCAAAGAAACAACGATAGAGGGAAATGTAGCGGCAACCAACCAACTGGGGGATGAACTCTTACCACCGTTGCCACCATTGTCCAAAAAATATATCACTAATACAAGGAGTCTGGCCTTAATGAGGCAAAGCAAGGTTTACTAAACATACAAACAATGATCCAGCTGCAAAATTACCTGCTATGTAGATAAAACCAAATTAGACTCTAAAAAGAGACACCAGAAGAGAAAAAATTAACTATGAGGTTAGATTAAATAAAATTACATTGAGAAATAAATAAACATAGGCCCATCCCAAAATATGACAATATCAAATTCCAAAAGTGAGACTTGTATATTGGTTGGTTATATTAGTTTGACCATTGACCATCAAGCTAATATAACTGATCAATGGTAAATGACTTGTAGTGTCATCTAGAGGACTCCAAACTCACTATATTCAGCAACTCACACTTACATTCACAGTATGACAGAAGCGAGACTGCTGTTCACCGCCAGAAGGAAAGGCACGTGAAGTGTCTAGCCCGAGGACACAACGACTGAGACAGACGGAGTAGGGGTTTGATTCGACAACCCACAGAACAAACTCCTAGTGTTGCAGTACACTATAGCAGTCCTGGTCTCGAGACCATATTTTGAATGTGTGATGTGTGACTGCAAATGTATGATATAAGTATCTGTTGCAATTTGAGAATAAGAGGTGAAGGTCACAGTATATCCACTTCCAAAAACAAGACTGCAGATTTAAATGTCTAGACACACTCTTCTCAGGTTGTTCGTCAATCTGTTTGTTTACATAGTGCAATGCCATGAATGCAAAATTCAATAAATACCCGCAGGATATTTATTAAGCATGGTACAAATGTCCACTTGAACTAAAATGCACAAAGGTATTGGTCAGAGGTCATGATAACCTTGCAAAACATGGCTCACAAATGCAACAATGTCACCAAAATATCCATCTAAAAGTTCCAATTTAGTATTACACATAAAAATCCACAAACACAAGATCAACATATAATAAACCAATTGTAAGAAATCAAAGATATATATATATATATATTTATATTTTTTTTTTTTTTTTTTTTTTTGTTTGTTTGTTTGTCTTAACGGCTAATTGACCATATGACCAAGAGATAACAGTTGTATATTAGCAATTTTGTTAGCACAAGCTTTTTTACTATGGATTTAAAAAACTAAAACGAAAAGAAAAAAACAGGACAATGATTAGATAAACTGTGACTAGAAAAAAAATTATTTACAGATTGTTTTTGATCCAAATTAAGAACAGCATTTCTATTATCTACTTCCCAACTAAAAGAGAAACAAGAGTGGGAAGATATTGTATGTTATAACTAGGAGTTGTTTTGATAGAATGCAGATATTCAGTGACAATGGGGCAACAGAAGTGATGGTTAAACCATAGGACCTATGTCTAGGTCTGTGTGTGCCTGTTTCACCAAGAACTGAAGAACTAAACACAGGTAAAAAAAAAAAAAAGCACACTGACTCAGAAGCATTGGCATACACACATTCACATACATAATAAAAAGCACATCTGAGAAAACCTCCCTTTGGACCAGCAAGAAGTAAATTGTCTGTTGCTCCCCCACCCATCTCTCTTGTTTCGCCAAGCAGCCAGAACTCCTTTGGGTTTAAAACTCATTTTCATCTCTCTTGTAAGCTCCACAAATTTTACATATTTGTTGAAAACCCCATTATGAGGCCTTTGTGATATGAATAATGCTTGCAAATTGGAAAGTATCTTCAAGCAAAAGTTGGACACTGAGGTAATCTTTACAATCTAATCTCTTGAAGTACAAAAACAGCAGTGACACTTCCTGATGCAGCTCACAGAAAAAAACATGATCCAGATTGATGAAACCCTCTGAAAGTGATGCATTAATATTCAAAAACAACCCTTATGCATATCAAAACACTTTCCCCTTTTTAACCAACCTGTTGGGTCTGAGGCATGCACTGAAAATTGGCATGTGTGAAGTCTGTCACAGTGTGTCTGCTCTGGTGAGTCTGGGTGACTGGTATCCGTGTCCAAACCTAAAGGCAAAAACCCATCCAGATCACAGAACTGCTCTGATCCAAACCCAGCAGTCTGGTTTTGCATCACCTAAGGGGATATGAAAACAGATGGGAAGACAGAGGAGAATGAGGGACAGAAATAGATTCAAACATGTTGTGTTAGAATGAGAAAGAGAGATGGCACACAAAGAAGGAGAGAAAGACAAAACAAAAAAAAACAAAAAACAAAACAAGTAAATATATATTGGAGCTTATTAAAAGCAGGGATGACACAACAATCCATGAAAATATAGAACAGCATAGTATGAGCTAAAGTAAAATCTACCATCATTGTAACTTTTATGAACCCAAGTAACTGAATTTGTATTTTTCAATGTCGAGCATGTAAATACATATTAATAAGACAAAGTCTTTTAATGAAGATTATTCCCCGCTCTCCCTGTTTCCTTTGTTTCCACTTGATGAATTGATTTTTAATTAACCCCTGGAGCTGGCAACATCATCTCACAATTGTGTGGTATGTTTGCCGTTCCTCCCATGCAAGTGTCCTCCTGTGAGATAGGAGTAAAGTGAGCAAGCTCTGTTTAGTTAAGATTAGATCTGATACATTAGCATGCTAGCCTTGCATGACACTGCAGATGGGCTGGGAGAATGTAGGGAGAAAGGCAAGTGGGAATAGCAATGCTCAGAGCAAGAAAGGAGCAGGGATGAGGAAAGAAAAGAGGAAGTCAGGCTAAAAGATAAACAATGAAATAGCAAGAGACCAAACAGTGATACTGAACAACCTGGAAGGAATGATATTTCTTAATGCAGAATATGTTCTAATAATGACTAGCTGCCTTATGTACAGTGTAAGTGTAAGAAAAAAACAGAGAAATGGAAGAAGAAACCTATAAAAAAATTACCGGTAACAAAAAAATTGATAAAGAGACATGAAAGGGAGTGAGAGTAAAATAAATTAACAGGAAAAGAGACCAGAAAAAGTCTTGTGCAAAGAGAGAGAGAAAATTAGAAAAAGAAAATACTATCTAATCATTCCAGGAGCAGTTTGATTTAGGTCCAGAGAGTCCAGATAACCACCATCTTTACAATCATGAACATCCTTTTATTCAAGCTTTTTAATAAAGCGTTGGCTGCTCCTCTTTTTTTCTTTTCATTCCTTTGCCACGGTACGAGGGATTCATGTCATTAAATGTTAGATTACTCATTTGAGACCATTCAGATAGGTCTTTTTTTAATCCACTCTGTTTCTGCTTTCTTTTATCAATAAATTTAACTTTTAATACCACAGCATTGTTTATCTCTGAGTTATAGATAAATTATGTAATCTAATTACATTGATACTGACATTGTCTAATAGAACAGGGTAGCAGCTATAAAAACTAACTAGTTAGCTATGGGTCACTGAAGTTCCTTTATTTTAATCAGTGAATGTATCAATCATTATAAATGTCTAAAGCTTATATCTTCTGTGACACAAGGATACAAACATTTAAGTTGCATTTATACCCATGACATCAACTAATCACAACAAACCTGAACCATTGGCATTCTTAAAAACACAACTCCAACAGCAAGTGACCTTGGCCATTGCATGTCTTTCCTTTCTCTTTCTGCTCAGTTTACCATCCAAGACATTTTCTAATAAAGGCCACAAAAACCTTAGAGTAATCTAAAGACATTCCAGTAAAAATACTGCCGTTCCTCCCATGCAGAATGAAAAGTTAACTTTTCATTCTGAAAAGTTAACTGTGTCAATTTGACAAAAGCACTGCCTCCTTAATTCTGAATTGTGCTGTGCATATTACCAAGGCCTATTCTCTTTTCACTGTTGTATGTTGCTTTTACAGTTTCACCTTTAACAACTGGTGAAACTGTTGTTAAACTGTTGACAAACACCACAGTTTTTTTATAGAGCATTTTGCAAATTATGCTTTATGCATTAAGTGCATAATGGACCTGCTCATCAATTAGCCCTTGATACCAGAGGATGATAACTCTAGCTTACAACAATTGCAGCAAAGAGGTCACCAAGGTAGGCAAGAAATTTGTAAAAACAGTGATAACACTTAACACTGTGGCATGTGTTTAGAAATGTGTGTGTAGAAAGAAATGGTCTATACTGACTGCTTAGCTTTGACGGTGAGCTAATTTCACAGATTTTTAAAACAATTTTGCTTCCAGTTTGTATTTTTTAAGATTGCCACCGATGCGGACACTTACAATTGGTAGAAGTCATATGCGACTGTGGCAATCACAAACACTTTACAGGATGAGAACTGATGTTGATCTAACTCAGTGCTTCTCAATTCCGGTCCTCAGGCCCCCCTGCCCTTCATGTTTTAGGTGTTTCCCTGCTGCCGCACACCTCGATTGAATCTATGAGTGATTTACAGGCTTCTGCAGTACTTGATGCCTGCAGAAGAGGTAATGCAATCTTACATGCAGAACAGGGGGGCCTGAGGACTGGAATTGAGAAGCACTGCTCTAACTCCTAGTCCTGATAAAAAGAGAGCATTCCTCCTGTTGCTTCCAGAGGTGGGTAGTAAATATCTACATTTTCTTGAATAATATTTTGGAAAAGATATACCTTTAGGAGTAGCCTTACTGCATCATCCTTTTGATCTTTATTTGAGTGATATTTCTATGAAGTATCATAACTCTTACTATAATGAAATTTCTAGATACTTTACCCACTGTGAGTAACTTCACTAGACGAACAATAAACATGTTTTAACCAAAAATGCCCAAGATACAGCCACATGCTTACACTTTTCATGAACGTTTCCATCTACTGAGACATTTGATGGTAAAAAAAAATACAGTACACCATAATGTGACACATATTTCTAGTGACACTGGAAATACTTTACCATGTTCTAACATACAAATTCATTACATTCTGTTTAATAAGCTTTAGACTGAACTTAGATTCTTCTGCCTTAATTTGTTATTTTGTAATTATGTTATTTATTTGTGTGGTTTTTTTTTTATTTGTCTTTGAAATACTAAACATACACATAGCTTTCTACTTTTCGTTTATCTGAAGATTTTTGCAAATATTAAATCAGATGTTCTGAACAGTTACTCAGTACTTGAGTTGTCTTTTTACCAAATAGTTTTTTTGTTTTTTACTCTTAGTTGAGTAAATTCTAACTTTTACTTAGTAAACATATGCTGAAGTACCGCTACTCTTATTAGAGTACAATTTTGGGGTACTTTACCCACCTCTGTTAAATTTTAGGCACTGAAGGTTGAGGTTCTTGTATAAACTACCCCTAACTTTTTACAAAACTACATATTTCACTATGTCATTTAAATCCACTCATTGTGACTAGAAAAAAATGCATGCATGCATCCATCCATCCATCCATCCATCCATCTTCAAGTGGATTGCAGGGAGGGAAGGGGAACTGGTTTGAGTGAGAGTCCATCATAGGGCTTTCATTAAACAAAGATAGAAACATGGAAAACATTTGTATAAAACAAAGAGATATTCTTTTCAGCATAACTTTACTTTAAGTAAATACTATATATTACCATGTGTGTGTCTGGCCGCTGTCTTGTGCCTTCAGTTTGCAAATCTTTCTCTGTTTTTTTCTTTGCAGGTCTTAAGTCCTCTCGATAAGACATTTCCAGATTATTGGCCATTTCTCTTGATTTCTCCCTTGGTAATTGTCCATGTATTCTTGCTTTCTCTGCACAGGAGTCTTCGTCTGTTGGAGTCGGGTAAAGACTGTCACTGGTCATTATATCCCCACTGTCTTTACAAAACATATAAACACTCAACATTAAAATAAAAGTTGCCAATGTGTTGTAGCTAAAAAGAACACTTGTTTTCCAAGAGTATTAATAAACATAATACCATTGTCTTTATGTGATTTAGAACATGGTAAAATGTCAAGGTGAACAGTAAAAACAGACTATCCCTCTTTGTAATGTTTTCAACTGATGGAGAAAACATTTTTAGATTCAATATTCCAGTAAAATGGTAATGTGTGATATAAGTGTCCTTGACACTTTAAAGCTCTAATAAGCCGATAAAGCTGGCATTCGGTGTCTCCTTGGTCAAAGAGCTGAAGTAAGTAGTGGAAATAAAGAATGAAAAAGATGAAGGAGAACACAGAGATGATGGATGAACACAGAAATATTTGTAGACATGTGAAGCAAGGGAAGGAAAGTTAAAGTAAAAAAGGTTTGAAAAAGTTGTGAAAGAATAGACCCTTTTTAGCTGTCACTGTAGCAGACTTCTCTTTTTCTAATGTAAGTGGTGGATAGCCAAATCAGGTCTCATTCATCTGAATGCATTAAATGTGCTAAATATTAACTGCTTTCCCCTTGTCTACAGTTTTACCATCCACTTATCAGTTCTTATACATGTTAAAACATGGGCCCAATCAAGTGAGACTTCAAAATATACATCCAGACAACATGCTAACTTTTTTACTGAATGTAACTGCTAAAAGAAATACTCCCTGTGTTTGAATGTGAGAGTTTTTGTGCCTTGATGTGATTTTAAACATAACTAATGACATTAAAACGGGAGCATCTACATAACGGAGGACAATTGTTTGGCACAGGCTTGGCTATTGAAATAATCGTTCCCAAGGCCTTAGACGTTAGCTGTGGTGTTACAGTACCAGGTGATAAAGAGTGTGTGAGTTGATTGTCTAATAGAAGACAATCTGGGTCACTGCTGGGAAGCTGGAATTGCTGTGGGGAGATTAGATTGCCTCTTGGTGTTTCATAAGGGTTCAGAGATGAGATTGCTTCTGCAAATAATTGGCAAGATCGCGCTTTTTCTGTACCATTTTGTTGTGAGGTTGAGTGGTAAACCTTTGGCAATAAGACACACTGAGTAGAGGCTGATGGAGAGACACTGATCATAAACCTCAGGGGAAAAAATGTTGATGAAGAAGGGGAAAGATGCTTCTCTGGGATAACTGACGTCGCACCATCCAAAATTGAAACATCAGTTAAAATTTAAAACTCACAAACCCTTCCAGCCTCCTGTTTTATTTTTGATTCCGGTAAGGAGGGGAAGCATTGTGGTGATCCAAGTTAGTTTTGATTTACTTATTCTAGGAGAGTTAATGGTTCTTGATTAACATGAAGTTGGCATTTTAGCTGATTTCTTAGATGTTCTGACAGAAGAACGAGTGGATGCCCTACAATTTGAAGGTTATTATTCAAATAATTCACAGACAGGAATAAGATAAATTCATGTTTAGCTGTACAAGACAAATTTTAGAAGGGTCCTACTATGTGTCCTTGAACAGGTTAGAAAAGATCTATGGGTTATAAAAACTTCTTCATTACATATTTTGCACAAAATTATTCTCAGATGATATGATTTCACCTGGTCAGTTCAGCCAATTTTTAGCTCTTTTCAGAATTAGCTGTTTTATTGCTTTTTGTCACCTTAAATTGAAATAAGCTGCTGGGCACACTCCCCAACTCAACATTTACACTTGCACTAATACACTTGACAATGGAAAACAGATGCTCAACTGTACAACAGTACATTTTTGACCCTGAAGCAGAGGAAGTGGAGCATCCTGCACAACCACCAAGGATGCAGTGGCGGTTTATAAATGATAAGTCAACAAACACTTATCTTTTCCAACAGCTATTGGACAGCAGTAAAACTAGCTGACCAAATGTGCCCAAGCAAAGTGAAGGAGTGGGCTTGGCTAGGGATGCTAGGAAACAGGGCGGTGCCTGCTGATTGTTACTTAATAATTATGAGGTTTTGGGGTTTTTTTTTAATAAAAGTAAAAAAAAAATAATAATAATTCTGAGTTTTTGACCCAAAAAATCTTGACTTATTGCCAGGAAAGGATGGGTGTTTTTTTTTTCTCTACTTCAGAAGATGCACATGTTTGTACCTCCATATGGGTATGGAGGTACAAACATGTGCAAAAAGTGAATTTTACATAATAGGTCTCCTTCAAATACTTATTTAGAATCACTGCTGCCATCAAGAAAAAAAAATTTAATTGACTAAATCTCAAGCCTTATTCAGGTTTTACAGTAAAACACAGCTTACCTTTCACTGAGTCATTTTTTGAAATCTGATTGTGAAGGCAATGTGGCTTCTTGACTTCTTGTTGAACTGATGCTTTAGATGGTCTGAATGGTTGAGTTGAATGGGTAGAGGAGAGAACAGCTTTTGAACTCCTGTGAACAAATAAGGCTGTTTGGGATAGTTGAACAACTGAAACTCTAAGTGAAAAATAAAGCACCTTCTCAATTCATCTGCCTGTTGATGGCCAAATGGGACAATAAATACATTCTAATTCATTATAACCCCTTTTTATTTAATGTAACCAATTGGAATAAGACTTGAAAGTAAAGCAATTAATCTCAACTCACTTAACTACTGAGCCCAGCTTTTAACAACAATGCAGCTTATTCATCTAGATGTGCTATACACATCAGCGCTGAGAGTGAACAGACAATAATGACCTTTTTCTCTGTTGTCTTAAAGAAACAACACATACTTTCGTTCAAGAGAACATCTGCTCTACATCTATTTACCAGCAACTAAGAATTTGTCATGAGTGGCTCTTTAAACTTTTACATGTCTGCTCCCTTTGTTATTGAGAATGACAAATTTTGCTCTGCTGGTAAAAACATGTGCATTTTTTATTAGAAATAACCTAAACCTGGCTACTATATTATAAGCCATGATAGGAAATGTTTTAACAAACCCTTACACTGTGTTGCTATCTAACTTTTGCTCAGTCAAAGACACCGTCTTCATATCTTTGGATTCCTGTGGTGAAAAAAAGAAAAACACATGAGGACGAGTGAGACATAAATGTTAATAGGCAATATGTTCATATTGTGAGCCTCTAAGTACACAAGTTTTTGTGTCTTGATATGATATGTTAACTATAAAAATAAAGCTCTTGGATAAAAGCGGTCTTTTTTTTTTTTTTTTTACCTCATCCAAGATTTCTATGACAAGATATAATTCAGGTGTGGAAACTTGTGACTCAGTGCTGTTCTTGCTGACAGGGACTTTGAGCAGTGATAAACAGTACTCCCGAAAATCTTCCTCTTCAGCTAAAAATATAAAAACACAAATTAGACTTGAGAAAATAAGATATGAGGCATATTTATGTAGCATTCTTTTTGATTTAGCAGAATAAAATTTAAATTTTGGGAATTAAGTTGAAATGATTTCAAGTATAAAGTTTAAATGTTTACAAAAATGTTCAGAAATCCAAAATGATCAAAAAGGCAGTATGGAAGGGTTCAGTTTCTGTGTTCGTACGAGTGCTCTCCTCGCAGAGAAGATCATTGTGAAAGAGTCTGACTGATTACTGATTCCAGCAATTAGCTGTTGGAGTCTTAAGAAGCTGCTGAGCAGTCACTCATCGTTTGTTGGACCCACTTGCTGGTAGTATCTTGCATCAATTTCATGCCATGTTGTTGAGCTCTGCAAAGCAAATGCTACTGATGTGTTTCACGGCTCGACCTGGACTCGTCCATGTTTTATCCTTTCTCAGGTGAAGTGGAATCACACCTTGTCTTGCCGTAGAATTGGATTAATGTTGTCCCATGACTTCTCCACGCCTAACCTGACCCTGGACTCCATAACCTGTCCGCTCTACCTCCAGTATGGCTGTGGAGCCTCCACAATGCTTACCTGGATCCATGCCTCACCTTCATTGTTCAACTCCACCAGAGACTGTAAGCCCTATCCACAAAAAAGGGTCACATTTTACCATTAAATTAGGGATGTTAAACTGCTATCCAAGTAGGTGAACCATCCACATTCAAGTGTTTACTGTGCTCAAAATTTCTTCAGCAACTTATTTTAAAAAAGTGCACTCCATAACTTTGATTTCACGGCTGAGAATTAAATAATAGATTATTCTTTCTTGTAACTGTATGCAGATAAGACAAAAACAGAAGTGTCTTTTGGAAATGTAGAGATGTACAGAGGTTGATAACCTATTCCTACCACCTGCTTCAAACCTTTATTCTAATTCATGCTCATTACAACAGGTTGCAGAGCCTCTCCCCCTCATCAATCTTTAAATATAAAAGGGGCAGAAATGAGCACGTCAATGAATAATAGAAGCTGTTTACTTCCTACATGTAGGAAGAAACCCTTCATCTAAAATTTTTATTTTCTTATGCTGGCAGACCAACGTGGTGGAGTGACAGTAGTTTGTGAAAGCAAGAAAGTTTGTGCGTCGTATAGCTCAGTGGTTATACCGGGCACACTCCCTGTCCATAGTTTCTTTGCCACACGTCTTCTTCTACCTCTCTTCACCCCCTTTCTGTCAAGTTATTGTTAAAGGTCACTAGTAATGAAAAAAGAGTTTGTGCTAACATGTTCGTGTTTAGCCTCACAGGCCACTTTATTAGATTCACCTGTTTTTGCTTAACACAAATATTGAATTAGCCATCAAATAGAAAAGGACATAAGCATTTAGGAGTGGTGAAGATAACTTGTTGAAGTTCATCAACATCAAAATTTTCAATATGGCATACTCGTTGGTGTCAGACGGCCTTACTTACTTCAGAAACTGCCAATCCCCTGGAATTTTGAAGCTAACCAAATAGGTGTTGTGGTGGAGTTTGATGGAGGGCTTTTGTTACATGGAGAACAGGGACAAAACCAACTTTCTCAAAAGCACCGTTTGGATGTATGAAATATACTTACATTGGCTGAAACTCACAGACCTAAAATTGGTCAGGAGTTAATTTTTATATTCAACCCTCAACTAAATCCAATTAATGTTATCCTTAGGTCAACGCAATCTAAAATTACTCCCAATTTGTTTAGACTATTTAACATAAAACAGTGTGACCTAGGAAGTATTTCTGACCTATAACATTTAAAAAACTAACAAAGAGACGGCCCTTTATTGCAACAAGAAGCAGTTTAATGCCCTAGGTTCGAAAGGTATTGAGGGGTGGTTGTAATACTGGTCTACCATCTCCTTTTAACCCTTGGTTGTAAGGGAAATGTTAGAAAATGAAAACACTTAATTGACTGATACAGACAGTGAGCTGCAGATGACTGGCTGTACCCTGCCTCCCCTTGAATGCTTCATTCAAGGGGAGGTAGGCTCAAGTTTGTTATAGAGGCTTGAGTCATCTATAACAGCACTCTACCTGCACAATCACAGCCAGTGATTACCTGTCACAATGCTATGGATGAATGAGCAAGGACCGATATGTCTGACCCGCTGAGAGAAAGAGATTTTCCAATTGTGTGTTTGTATATCTGAATGTGATATGTGTGGATGTGTGCTTGTGCAAGTCATCTGTTGAACTACTTTTCTGAAGAGGCGTTATGTTAGTTTGAGAGCCTGTTCTGACTGTATCAGAAAGGTTAGATGCACAGCAAAAGTATCAAGATCTCCCGATATCAGTCTAATTTTCGGTGTCAAAAAGATGTATATCTCACAGAGAAGGATAGATGTATGGATGTGCTTGTGTTACCAGTTAGGATGTTGGCCATATCTTCCTCTGTGTCTGTGGTAGGTGGTGATTTTAAATCCATGCCAAATGCCAGTGATGGAGAACTTTCAACTGGTGTTCTGAAAACAGAAAGTCAACTTTGAATTAAAACATAATAAATGTAAGCAGATAATATGTACTTTTGTTCTTTCCCTCAAACTATCTGCCTTTGGATGGATGGATGGATGGATGGATGGATGGATGGAAAGATGGACAAACAGACAGTTTTCATTTCCTGGTATAGAGTCCTGGGTGTTGACATACAGATATTCAGAAATCTAAAAATATTTCTACATTGCTGGGGGTAGAAGGGGTTTCTGTCAAGATAGATCCCTGAATGTGCATTAATGAGACTTAATATTATTATTATTATTATTATTATTATTATTATTATTATTATTTTAGCAAACGGCTGCTATGAAAGAAAGAGTGAAAAATTTAAAGAGGTCTAGATACTTTCTGTAGCCACTGTATCATACCATCTGTGGTAGTGGATCTCAATATTATGATGTCACAAAAAATACAAGAAAAATGTTATATTTCAGTCCAGTTGGAGGCAATAATGCAAGTCTCTACAACTGAGAACAATCACAACACAGTAGTTGACAACTGTCTCTCATAATTTATTAAAAACCATATTGCAGTGCACCAAGTAAAAAAGCTTCTTTGCTCAAGATTTCAAGAATTGTATCAGCCAACATGCACTCAACAGATTCCCTGTCCGACGTCACCAACATTTCTTGGTCCAGGTAAGCTCACATAAATTTGGTGAGGGTTAGAGAAAGAAGTTCACCTCTGGAAAAGTCTTTAGGGGCTCTTTGCGCATATGACACTGACATCACATCAGTCGCATTGTTGCTTCCGCTTTGAGTTACCATGACAGCTAGAAAAGACAAATTGGAACCAAATAATGCAATGCTATGAACATAGTTGTTTTCCAAATATAATGGGCTTTTACGTTTTCATAGATTTCCAAGCGAGCTTGAATTAAGAAGACGGTGGCTTGTAAATATTTGTTGCTACCAGTTAAAGCTAACGCCGCACAGCAAAGTTTGCAGCCTTCACTTCACTCCAGATCAGCTTCTTCAGCCTGAAACTACCGAGGGAGACAGATGGTAAATAAAGGAGCCGTCCCTGTGTTATTTTCATGAAATCACTTCTGTATTCAGCCTGAAAGAGCGAGTGTATGGGAACGAGTGAGCAGACCAGAGCCAGACAGCCGAGCAACTGATCCGCCTGTACACACTGCTGTAAACACGGTCCTATTTGAGGTCTTTACAAGAAACATGCAAAAGTAATAACATTAAATAACACGGAGACCTTAAAGAACATGCCCACATTTTTCAAAAAGCAACAACTTTAAACCTGAACAGTCAGCTGAACTCGAACTCTGACACCATTGCTGCCCCACTTTTAAGCTATGGGGCTTGTTGTGCTTCCTCATGCTTCGAAAGCAAAAAGCCCGAACTGTAATCTCCCCCGTTACTTGGTCTCTGTGACCAAGTAACGGGGGAGATTATCTGCGTACATCTTAAAACCTTTCTCCAGCTTATTTGGTGGGGCTTCGGATTCATGTACATCATTAATTGTTACATTGGCCAAGCCCTGCAAGCACCTAAATGCCATTTTCAAGAGACCGGAAGCGACTTTCCCCGAACTCGGAAGATGATGTGCAAACAACCCTTTGTTATAATGTGTAAAAAATATATAAATATCTAAAAAGGTTAACAACTAAAACGTGCTCCACCTTTAAAAGAAATACAAAGCAGCATGAAAAAGGAAATGAAGAAACACAAACAGTTTTGCTAGAACAACTATAACAAGTTAGTTTTATTCTTTAGCATTTTATTATTATCTGTGAATGATCCTATATATGTAAATTAAGCAGTACAATTAAAAATCCTACATACTCAAAATACATGAACCCATTTATTTTAAATGTGTGCTTTCTTTTGACCAAAAACGATTATTTGCATATTAAATGCATTTAATGCTAAAAAAATGTATGTAAAAAAAAAAAAATTAAAAATGGTTCACCCTAATTTATTAAAATTTGTGATACCAGTGTTACCAACATCTTGTTGTTAATTAATGTTTTTTTTGTTTTGTTTGTATCCTTCCTGGTACTTGTTTGTTATATTACTATCAATATTTATTTTTTGACACCAGATTGCCCATCTATAGAAAGCATATTTGATTTTTGACCTAGGCACATTGATCTCTGTTATAGGTAGCTGAACAGATGTACTGTCTTACTATTTCTGGAAAAATGTTGCAAAAAAAAGTGTAAATATGATGCATGATGATGAATTGTCCTAAGGCAAAACCTCTCTGAGATTATGGAAAATAATACTTCACATGTAAAAAAAAATGCAGAAGCAAATGAGCTACAAATTGCTACAAAAAAACACCAGCAGTATTTTAGACATATCATGGGCCTGTATTATTTAATGTCAGATTAACTTCGTGTTTTAGCGTGTGTGTTGTTATAGATGCTTGTAAACCTTATTGGTAAAAGTCATGAACAATATTTCAAGCTTACACAGATATTACACATTTGCCTTTTTCATGCTCTATAGCAAAAACTTGCAGAGGTAAAGAAATGTTAATCAAATATTTTCTCTACTATTTGTTAAACCTCATCCTAAAATTGCTTTCTAGAAGTGGTCCTGTCTAGTAGAGGACGATCAGCATGAAGGTTTTTAATAGTTTAGTTTTCAGGACCTGTTAAAAGTCTGGCCCTCAGAGGACGGATGAGCACTCACTTACCCCTTCAACATAGCTCAGTCAGCGCGGTCAAAAGCTCGCTTTCTATAACCTGCAGGCCGTGCACAAATCTACTAGGGTGATAGACTTTACGACTCTAATATAGCTGAGCACTTTTAGCTGATTCTTTAAAGCTCTCTCCTGCTCTCTACCCCCTCCTTTTCCCATTATTATTAAAGCTTGTTAAAATTCAACCTCTCCTTCTTTCTTCCCTCCAGCCAGTGAGACTCTCTGTCTTTCCATTAAGCTCTGCTACCATCGCTGCTTCAGGGTTATTGCACTCCAGATTGGCTCTCAAGTCTATTCCACAGTTAAAGGCTGCTACAGTTTGGGATGTAGAGCATTCCAGCTCCAGCAAAGAGAATGCCCAAAACTCCACTCAGCTCTCTTTCCTGCTGACCTGCTCTCAAGCTGACTACTAAGGCCAAAAAAACTGCTTAAATAAAGGTTATAATAACGGGACCTGCAGAAGCCCAACCTGCAGGCAATGAACTGCACAATAAGTACAAAGAAATTGCTTTGTTCAGTAGTCCCTTATAAGGGCTGACTATGGAGATGCAGGTGAGGCATATGCTATGGCAACAAAAAGTCTGTGACAGTAAAAATGTTTGCATACAGTAAGTATGTGTTTTGGTGCATATAAGGAGCTGCATGATTAATTTACATGGAAGGAAAGAGAATATGTGTGTTCATGAACGTTGCATATGTGTTATATTATGTTAACTACTGCTGTACTGACCTCAACAAGTTGTCACTATGCCATGATGTAAAGCTAGAAAAATGTTATTCTACATAATACTCCCTCTTTAATTCTTTTATATACAAAATACCATATAACCTCTGATGGGAAATACACAGCATGTGCATTCTTAGTAATAATCTGATCATTGACTATATAAATTAAATCCTATTGGTTGGTAAACTCCATATCCAAGTTCTGAAACTTAGAACTTGGTTTTATTTGAAAGCATACAAGGAAGAAGACACAAAGGTAGCTGCTTCTGATACTTAGAGTTCTAAAAATAGTTTACATTTTACTTCTTATTCGAAAACTTCCTAAAGCATCAAAGATCAACATTAAACTTACTTTTATCAAATGTCATTAACTTGTATTTAACTTGCCAAATTGTGGTACCACTAAATACAGTGGTATTTGTCTTACAGTTTGAAAACTATGATTATAGGATATTTTGGATTGTTAGGACCTATTTGAAAACAGTTGTTGTGATTTGCATTTGTATTGTTATTTGTACCTCCGGTGCTTCTTTAGAAGCAACCTATCCATGTAGGTAAGGCTGTTTTCAGAAAACTTCACACTTAGCTTCCCTTCTGCTCCTTTTCTTTTTAGTCCATCAGCCTCTCTGCCTGGAGGGATGTCAGTCTGGGTCGACATGGCTGACACCAATACTGGGAAAATATGGGGAGGGGGACATGGCATAATACAATGAAATAAGAAAGGAGATACACAGCATAAAATAACATAAAAGTGAATCAAAATCAGAGAATAAGGCAGGATAGTATTTTGAGCAGCCTTTTGAACACACCTTTCTATAAGAAAATACTGAAAACACACCCTACTGTCAATCCAAAAGTGCCAAAGCAATGAAAGACAAAAGATAACCACATCAGAGCAAGAACAAAAGTTTCACACAATAACACAGAAACATAGCTATCACATGAGAAAACAAAATACAGAAGTACAGGAAATTCTGTGATTGTTTTGCATTGGGAGTTCACACAGTGTCAGCTTTAAATTGGGGCTTGGGTCCATTGGCCTTGCAGAAATGATTAGCACCAGAGGGACTAGCCGCAATTTGCAGAGCAGAATGAATAGACAGAACCTGAGTTCGTCCAAGCAGTAGAGCAGAAAAAATAGGCTTGATGATGAACACAAACATCTGGTCAGATGCACACACAAACAACAACCCAGAATATAAATTGTTTTAATAACACACCTTATTTAAACCTTAAACGCACAATGTGAATTTAAACAAATGTAGATACAGTTTTGATGAAAAGTCACCAAAATTAGCTAATATAGTTTTATCCATAGTCTCAGGAAAGGCAGTGTTGCTTTAAGGTGCAGCCCTGTCCTTACAATCCCATGTTTATTACAACATGAGGCAACAGCTATACTCTACTAGCGCCATATTCAGCCCTGGATCTTCCAATAATAGTGAAGACTTTACTTAATTAACTGATCAGACTACAAATAGAAAGAAAGCAGGAAATGCTGAAAAGAAAACAAGATAAAAAGAGATATATGGCTCCAATAGATGGATGATTAAAAAAAACATTTTTAGATACGTTGTATGTATTTAATTGTCAATATATTGCATTTGTTACAGCATTAACACTCGCTTTTTAAAAATTGTTGTGCACAGTTGATCTTCATTTAAATTCCATTTTACTTATTGACATTTTAGACCAGAGCGTTTTTAAGAACATTCATATGGCTTGAGGGCCAACACATTAATAAATAATGTGGAATGTATAAAAAAGCAAGAGTGCAACAAACTTTTTTCACATTTTTTGATGTGCCTCCATTTGAAAAAGCCAGTTTATTCAGATTTAAAAACAAATTGTTCCGAGGTGGAAATTTCTGCATCAGTTCAGAAATGAGAATAAAAAACATTCAACACAAACTCTACAATTGTAAAAGGAAAAAGTTCAGCATTCCTCGAAAGATACACACCAAGCATACGTACTCATTCAAATTTTATCAGAAAATATCAGGAAACATTGTAGCCTCTGGGACTGAGCTCATTAAAGATGGACTGAGGCAAAGTGGAAAACTGCCCTGTGGCCAGCTGAATCAAAATATGAAATGCATTTTTTTTTAAATAATGGATGCCATGTCCCTGAGCCTTAAGAGGAGATGGAACATTCATTTTGGTAACACAGTTCAAATACTTATAGCTGAGTTTGGATGTAGGTGAACTACAGAGTAACCTTCAGAACCGTTTGATATATTGCTTCTTCCACACAAATGTAATTTATTGACACCCCCATTAAGATATGTAAAAAGTCTTAAATTTAAATTTAGTATCTGTAAGATACAGGCAAAATCTTACAATGATAAATTTAGAAAAAAATAAAACATTTAACTGGATTTGTATTTGTCTTCTTGACACTTCAAACAAAGTGAAGATTTTTTTTTTATTTCTCACTTTACTTGTTGACTAGAACCTTTTGATATGCAATAAATAATTTTCTGTGTCGTTGGTCCTATGACTTACAACACAGAAAGTCATGACATAAGAGAGAGAGCAGTTTCTTTTGGTGTCATTTTTCACGTAAAAAAGGAGGTTTCTTTGTATACAGGTTTTGAAGAATCTTACGGTGCACCAAAATCAAAATAATTTTTTCAAAGAAGTATTTGCACATTTGAGGCAGCCCAGCTCCTGGAAATAATATAGCCTGAATGCTGTCCTGTTGCAGTTATATCAAACAAAAAAGAAAATACTTTGTATTCAGAACTGATACAATTGCTACCCTCAACAATTCATTTGTCCATTTTAAAAAATAATGAGTGTGTGTGCCTACCAACCATTTCTATATATTTCACCTGGTGTCGTGGGTGTCTCCAGTACATCGGTTGTAACAAGGTTTTCTTTTCCTTCACTCCTTTCTTTCCTCCACTGCATCAGAGCCTCCTGAAAAGATCTTGCAGACTCCTCCTCACTATACTGTCCTGTAAAAATGGAGTTGGCCAATTCACTTTTATCATCTTCAATTACTCCAACTGCTTTCTCCTGTCCATGTTTTACAACCAGCACCTAGAACATAAAGAATATCTCATGAGCTTTTATGTGATGGTCAAAATGTGATGTAAGTTCCCATACATATTCTCATTACTAAAGGTGACCACTACTAATTATCAAATACTGCACCTCCAAATCTGCTCTTCTGATGTAATGAATACAGATTCTTGTGTCAGTACAATGTATACTAAATGTTTCAGTTCCTTTTTCTTTTTATCTTTCAGTTCCAATTCTTGGAAGAGTGATGTGTGGCGAGTGTAAATCTTGAGGAACCACTAAAGCCCATTTTCTGCTTTGTCTGGGTTCTAAAGCTAGTTTTAGTCATTGTTCCTTTGTTCTTATTTGGCATCAGTTTCCTACATGGTCACACCATCTACCTAACTAGCCACTGGCTGACTTCATAGCTAAGCTAGCTAGTTCCCTGGTAGATTCGGCTAACAAGGAAAACTCCCCCTCAGTACTGCATGTTCTGGTACAGGTATGTTCACATCTCTGAGATTTATGCATTTTTGTTTTTCTAATGTTTTATTGCATAATTACTTCTGCTGATTTTTCTTTTTTATTATTACGTAGTTTGGCATAGAAGTTTTTATGGCTGAATATTTTGACTGTAAGGTTGAGCTATTTAGTTAATAAATTCTCAGACTTCATTTAAAAAAAAAAAAATTGTGATTATTCCAGTATTATGTGTGAAGTGTGTCTTGTTTCCTGTAGCGTTGAGTTCATTATTTCATGAGAGACCAAAGATGTCTGGATACTCTGGTGGAGCCCCAACTCTTTCCAAAAGAAACTTCAACTCTGTTAATAATTTTATTAATAATAAATCATCAATCGTGTTAATAGCTGCATAATCCAAACATTAATGCAAACTATGTTGTCAAACACATGCAATTAATTTTATTTAGTTTGTTTTTAAACTTGTAACTAAATACAAATTTGCAATATGTACACCAGCTGGACATGGAGCTAATTTTTTTCTCTACCTTGTGACCTCAGTTGTTTGAAAAGGCTACTGTCAGAAAGAAGTCAACTGTGCTGTGGTGTAAAGAGTATGAAATGTCAATCTAACTGTTCCTGCCAGACCCACGCTGCTGGAGGGCTCCTTTCAGTCCAAAGGTACATGCAGGTCACAAGTTTGCCTTTAGATACAGCCTGTGGATTTGCCGTCAATTAGGGTTTGTTTGAAGTTCTTTCAATTGACTCACATGGTGAAGAGGTAGAACTCACACCACGTAGAGGCTTGTCTGATATCTTTTTAGTGAATTGTCACATCATATGAACTGCAAATGGAGTGTAATTTTACCCGCTGGCAAATTTATTTTTTATGCTGTATCCATTCATGGATAGAGGCTTCATATTTTGTTGGAACAAAATATCAATAAGTGAAATAAAGCAAGACTGCTTAAATAGTGAATAGTTTTAAACAGTGCAATTTAAAATGAAAGAATTTACATATGATAATGTAATATCAAGTAAAACTTTCTCAAATATTTATTTTTAGAGAAATCTAAATGTCATAAACAGAATGTGCTGAATCATAATGTTGGAATAGAAATTAGCATAAAGTTGTCCTCTATTTACTTATATTTTATACTTTAAAGTCAGCTTCTGATCACTTGCACAGCACATTATGAAAAACTTCCATCTGTTTTTGCTTCACCTTTGTTCCATTCTTTGGCCACTCATCTTCACTTGTGGTTATTGCATTGATTGTGAGGCTGTGATTGGAATCAGGGCTTCTACTGGAATCAGGATTATAGATACCAGGAAAAGAGCCAGGGTTAATCTTTCTCTGGAAGCAGCTGACGTCTTGGCTGATCACTTGAGCCTGTGCGTCTGTCTGCAACAGAAGATCATAGTTTATGACACCAGATCAGTATTGCTTAGTTTAAGAGGCTGGAATTACTGCTCTTATCTAAATTCTATTGAAACATCATTACGATAAGCTCACGCACCTATTGAGAGTTTATATTACCAAAATGAAGCCCGCTTCAGCCCATCAAGCAGTAACAAATGAGTAAGAAAACTATTATAGAAGAGAGGAATACATGAGAGAACCTTACTAGAACTGAACCTGTCAGCTTAATTCAGAAGAAATATGTTGGTTGAATTAAAATATAACTTTATATCCAAATCCAGGTGTATGGATAATTTTGGATCTATCAGCAGACACAGCTAACTAAGGAACTATTTTCTACATGAGTAAACATGTAGAAAATCCCTATCCTGATTATTTAACAGAAACTCCAATTGATGTTATTCATAGGACAGAAGACGTAAGACCTATGTCACTATACAGGCAACATAATTTCCCTTTCTTCCTGATTTTGGTGATTAGTTTGAACTTCAGCAAGTCGTCTTCAACACATTGAAATGCCTAAATACACTGAATGCAAGGCAATTGACTGCTTTGCTATTTGTGTTAAAAAAGAAACTGCAAAGATGTTCTTAGCAAAGAGGCTGGTATATATTTACATGACCCTGATGCAACTTGAAAACAAGAAATTGTGTTTAAACAATCATGACAGATGATCAATTAGTTAACAATATTGCTACAACCTAAGGTAGTGCAATGAAAAATGTCTATACCTTTCAATCAAACTTAATACATTTTGACAGGTGATTTTTGACTTGTCAGTGAGGGGACCCTTAACCTGTCCCCTCACGGACAGGTTAAAGGTCACTTCTCAAAACAAATTAAGTGAGATCAAAAGGTGAATATATACTTTTTTGCCATGAAGCATAACTACTGCGGCATGATGTGCCAAACGCCTGCAGCCATTCTTTTTGTTAAATTTTAGACAAGAGATTTAGCACTCTCAACTTTTACTCAAATTGAAGTAGTAAATACCAAGCAAGACCTATTTAAAGTACACTGATGGCATAAAGCAAAAGGGATGATGCCAGACAGCTCTCTTGACCCCATTTAGAGGGTAACTCCTAATCATTTTAAGTGCTCACACTTACATCCCTGGTCTATCCTTGAAACCCAACATAGAAAAGTCGATTTTGTGTATATATATATATATATATATATATATATATATATATATATATATATATATATATATATAGACAGAGAGAGAGAGAGAGAGATAGAGACCCTAATCTTTTAATATGTACACCACAAGGTAAACAAGATCTGTGAATCCAATAATAACTTCATAAATCTCATACAAAAAGATTTACACACCCATCACCTCTTACTGTTGCATAGTTCTATGCTATCCCACATAACCTTCTATTGTATGTCCACACACCTGCTGACGATGCTTTTCATCAGCAGATTTGACAACTGGACAGTAATGACATTATTATAACTAGTAAGTGGCATAATTCAGTAGCTCTTATAAAGTTTAGCTAGTCACTTATAAGTTCAAACATCTCATAAAACAGCATCTACTTCAGCCTGACAGTCATCCAGGCAGCATGGAACCAGTTTGAAGCCCTGCAGTGTTACAATGACTAGTTCTGAAACACCTAAAATTGGACATGTAGCAGCTTCACAGATATACATCATGCCTAAAGCTATCTATCGAGTCCAATCAAATAAACTGAGCAAGAAAGAAAAAGAGTCGGGTGACCTTTGCATTGGAGCTGCAGTAGGAAACTTTTACAAAAATATGTTTTTTGCATATTTCTTAAAACTGTCGCTATGATGTGACAGCATAACATGAGACAAATAAGCTGCGAAAAAAGTTAACTCCTCTGCCATCTCCCTATGGTTCTACTGCAGCCTGGTAAAACCCAGCCTCTTGTCCTAAGCTATTTGCTTTGTACAGAGGGTCTGGGCTCACAGCCTACACTGTAAACAACCATTCTCCACTGTGAAGAGAGAAGCGCCGATCAGAACAAGAAGACTGTTAATGTTAATTCAATATTTGGAAGCGTGACCAACACTGACTGAATGGCTTCTTTCACTTCCACTGCTAAAACTTCAGGCTGACTACAATTCTAAAACTGTTTGCTGATTGGCCCAGTCAAAAATCGACCTGAGACAAGAGGAGAAAAGGCCAGACTGTGCTGGAAGCAAAACATTTTTTCGCTTAGAATTGCACAAGAAGGCAATGGTCAGCCTGGTTCTACTGCCACTTGCAAAATAAAATGTTTTTTGTTAAAAAATAACCAATGAGAGTTAGGAGGAAGGTCTCAGCACTGTCAATCACACTCGTGTGCACGCTGCAGCAGTGCAAATAGCGGAGAAACAACTTACAGTTTGTTATAGGATAAACATTTATCTGCCGTCATCGGAGGCCATGCTAACAAGCCTGAACATTCTTAGCAGGCTATGTTGAAGGGAAGGAGTTGTAGCAAAGAAGAGAGCAAGGAGGTGTGTAAGATGCATGTGAGAAGCATGTGAGCAGCGTGTACACAGAACTAAGACCCTCCTCCTTCTGACTGACTGTTTCTGACCAAGCCTTGTATTTCTGCAGATGGTTGTAGGACCACAGAGAGAAGGCAAAGGAGATTGACTTTTTAACAAGTTACCTATGAAACATTATTTTATATAAAATTTACCTACTGAAGCTTTGGTTTTATTTAATGAATTAATTTTCAGTGTGGGATACATGCCATCCTGGTATATCAAATAATAAACAAAACTCTACAGGGATAAAATTATGTCTTTAGTGCGATAATAATGTTTGGTAAAGCAAACTCTAAACCCTCCTCTATTTGTTCAATGTGTTTCACACACTCCAATCCTGATTTAAAGATGGTTATTCTAGAACATTTACAACTGGGAAAAGACAGGACATTAGTTTTTTTTGGTCTAAACTCTGCCATTACATTCAAGAAAGCAAAATCAGCCTGATAGGTGTGTTCTGTCTTTCTGTTGAATTTAAAATCCAAGAGGAAGGAAATAAAATCTGCAAGTATCAAATCTTTGTGCTTAGTGTTCAAATGTTGTGTAAAGTTCTTAAATGTGTTGGGCCAAAACACACTCTTTTCAAGATCCCTTAATAGCAAATCAACAGAAGGTTGTTAAAGCTACTATTTTTCCTTTTTCTGACCACTTTCCAGCTCTGTTCACTGATGCACTTAGATAGAGTCTGAATGTCTAAGTGCATCTGAAACAAAGGAGATCAGCATCTGAAACTGATACTCTCTTTGTGATAGTGTAATTGTAGTGCAATGGGTCCAAGTTACAAGCATTCAATGAAAACACAATACATGTAAAGGTCTTTACAAATATGGCTTTGAAATTCAAACTCATGACTCCCATTTTACACCACCCACAAAGAATGCGTCCCCTTTTCCAGTGTAAGCATCTCAACAACTGTGTGCTGCTAACATATTACTGTATTTGCAAAGCATTTGTATAACATGCAAGTGAAAAGATAATCAAAGAAAGACTGATACTTTTTCCAAAACAGTTAAAAAATGTAAATGCAGAGAAAATGGAGGAGAAAGTGAACACATTTCTTAAACAGAAACTAAGCTCTCCTGTATTAGACCAAAGTTTGGATCAGATACAGTAAATGTAGAGCTCTCACGACTGACAACACACGACATAAGTTCAAATTCTGATTTTAAAAGATAAATTCATTTGACAGCGCAGTCTTAAGGAACTTAAGTACATGGCTGGTATGAAAAATCTTGATTTAAAGCTGGCTGAGTATCATTTCTTCCTCAATTGAAGTGGCATTTAATAAGTTTAAAATTTATCAAACAAATAAATGTAATTTTTTTTAAACCACATAGTTTAAAAGTGGGTAGTATTGATAGAACTGATGAAAAAATGAAGATATTGTTAAACAGAAATTACAGTCTTCATCAAAATGCATATATACATACATCAATAAACCAAACAAATTCCAGGCAGAACAGTAACAAAACAGGCCATTTTTTTTCCTAAATAGGTTCCAGAATGGTAACCAGCTATAGAACCAGCATCTTTTACTCACATTTTAAGATGGAGAAAAAAATTAAAAAACCCTTTTGCAACTAACAAGTCATTGTGCTTCTCATTTCATCAATCTTTGTCTCACAATAAGCACTTCAAAGTAAATGTGTGCAGTTCCATTTTTCTATTTATGCTCTAATAGATTGTGTAACTGGGAGCTAGAAGTGGGATGTTTACAGAAATATGACCTACTGAAAATAAATTGCATTGAAGAATGTTTTCTTTTGAACCACAACCAAAGAATAGAAAGTGGGTGGGGATGATCTCAGAGACAAAATGAGAAAAACAACATTATGACATAAATTAGATCAATTAATCGTTTATATAGTGCTCTTTGAAATTACCTGACAATATTTTGCTACACCGCAGCTTACCACACCCACTTCATGTGGTTCTGCCTTAATGAACTACAAGTAATGATTAATTAATTCATCATTATTGATCTAGGTCTCTGTGTGTGAAAGACAAGACATATACGATTAGGTAAAAAAAAAAAAAAAAACTCAACTTATCATATTGATGATTTGTTCTTTCTTTTTGCACCTCATTTTGCCTCATCCCTCATCAGAGGGGCGAGGCATAATTTTTTTCCAATGAAAATCAAACAGGATTAGTATAGGGGAGAGAGATATGCCTGCGTCAGCTGCATGAGCATAATCCCCAGTCTTTATATTCTGCCAAAATACACAGTTTTGCATTACTGCTGGCTAAAGTGAGGATAGAGCCCAAACGAACAGTGAAAATCTACAGAGAAAATGACAATTGTCTCTTAAGGTCTCTTGTGGTTTGATTAAACAAACATGTATGTGCAGGGTTTATTTAATCCATGTTGCATCCCAAAGACACATTAGTGTGTTAACCTGACCTGTGCTGAAGTATTGGAAATATAGTAAACAATGTGCTTCAGCATTTATAAAAGCTGAATAGTTTACTGAATAGTGTACATTACCAAAGCAGAGTTTAAACACAAAAAGGATATCTTACTCAGACAAAGTTAATGCAGTTTCATATGGTTCTCCCATTCAGCTCAGCACACACACTGAAGCCGTCAGCATTCATTGTCAAAGAATTATTATGTTTATGGTTTGTGTGTTTTGCTTTGGATCGAAATTTCTTTGGGCTTTTATGCTTAAATTTTTATCATGCCTTTTAATTCTAATAATGCATCCTCTTTAATATGAGCAGTTTGTTTTTGTTTTATTTTCTGTTCTGGCTTCATGGTTGTCTTGGTGGTCTTTGTATTTAGGGTTTTATTTTTCTCATTCCTATATCAAGCTGGGGAAACACTAAATGACTTCTCTCAGTCTTCATAGATTTTGAAAGGACTTAAAAATAAACTGATTTCAGGGGACTTTTGTTTTATGACTAAAAGACTTAATATCACAAATTAAACAACTTGAAGTGTTGAGAGATCACAGACCACAGGATTCATTAAGTCAACTGAATGTGTCTAACTGTCATGGAAACTATTACAAACGCAGGAAGGAACAAACCTATGGACGGATTATCAATCAGCGTCATGTTGCGCCACTCTACTGCGCATGTTGCTTGCAGAAAGCAGGCACAAATACATTATTCCAACTATTTAAACTATTTACAATTAGAGTAATAAAGTAATTTACAACTCACCACCAGAGCAGATCCCCTCTCTTCGCCAGACGTAACTCACACATGCAGCTTTGAAGCATGTGTAGATGTCGCAAGTTTTATTTTTAGTACAGTGTCTCTATACCTAGCACTATCCCCAGTTCAACCTGTTACAGCCGCATCTTAATTTTCCCACTTATTGTGACCAAAATAGGAATAAATGATTGTATTTTACTTGTTCTTTGCAGGCGAAATATAAATTCTGCTTTTTTGTTATTTTTTTTTTTCTTTTTAATGAAAACTTATACTTTAGGAAAACCCTCTTACGGTGTTCTTGCTTACCATGGATATGTTACTCATTGAGAGCTGATGATCTTACAGTGAACAAATTGCTTAAATATTGCTAGTGAGTAACGACCGCTGGCCACTGAAATTTGGGCCATTTTCTCTTGTTATTTATCCATTCAATAATGTTAATTTAGTAGCATAGCTTATTTTATCACGCTGTGATAAACAGTTGTAGTACGGTAACAACATGTTAGCTAATGTTAAAACAGCAAGATAAATACGGGTAACCATGGGTTTTATATATATGTATATATATAAATGCTTAAACAGTACTTTTAAAAGATGTATTATTTAATAATACATTCACACCAATACAATAAGTCATGGATTTAGAAGTCAGATTTAGTCAGTCGTCAAGTTCCATGAAGCCTTTGTTGTCCAAATAAAATCCACAATTTTCTAACCAGACTTTTGTTTGAAGGTTGGTTATGAACTAATTTAGAATTAATACAGTTTCACATTAAGTGCAGTATATAGGGAGTTTGTGCATCAAATCATTATTTATGGTTATTAGTGGATGTACCCCGTGTGCAACACACTGTTGCAAAAATAGCAGAGCTGCATAAATATCCACATTATAATTTGTCCAACATTACTATAAATAGCACAACCAAGTGTCATTTCATTAAAATAATGTTTACGGTAGTTCATTAAAATAAAATAAATCATTCTAGTTTAATTTTGTGACATGGTTTTGTTTACTATTCTAGAAATTACTCTACTCAGTACTACTGTACACTGCAACAAAAAAAACTCTCTAATTTAAGATAAAATATTGACAACCACAAATCTGTGTTGTTGCCAGAATTTAAATACAATAAAATAGTTTGGGTTTTTTTCTTACAGTGTATGCTTAATATCACCAGAGGGTCCAAACATTTTACACTGAATTTGTAGCAGCTACTTCTTATGTACAACCCTTCCTCATACTGTTTTTATCCAGCTTTGAACTAGTTTCATTACATTACTGCAGTATTTCATAATTAAACTGTTAGCTGCTGACTAAAAAGCCAAGTCTCAAAAAAGTAGGTACAGGTGAACATGAAGATTGTTAACGCATGCCAACTCACAGATACAGATTTCTTTATTATAGATGTAGGTTTTGATATATAACTGACTTCAACGTAAGCCAGAAATAGTCAGAGAATGAGCAAATCCAAAGGAGAACAGAAGTGGAAAAGTAAAGACGAGAAACACTGAGATTGAACATAGAGAGGAAACAGGTGTGATGCACATGTGATATTGCTTCTATGAATGAAGTTCATGTTGTGGAGTTTCAGTGCCCCCTTCTGTTAAAGTCTGTCAAAGCACCTTATGAGTAGTAGTTAGTGTGTATTTCAAGACCAAGAATCCCTTTAGTTTGTGTGCATGAGGTATGACTGAGAGACAGGTAAGCTACACCGGAGAAAAATGAAACCTTTGTGTAATTACATGATCCAAAAATGTTTTAAAAGGGCTAAGTATGCAAATGTTCATGCTCCTTTAAATTCCTGCAGAAACAACCTGTAAAAACCAGTTTAAGTATCTCACAGTCTTCAACACTCATCTTTGTCAGGCAGACTTTTACAGAATGAATATTGAAATTACTTTTTGGGTAGGTTTGAGATAAAGATAGAAGTGCCTTTTTGTACTGTATATGTACCTTATGTCACTGCACCAACAGTGCAGTAGTACTGCATATGCATGTGTGGGTGTTTGAAAGTATCTTAAGGGAGGTCATTATCACTGCTACCTCAAAGTATCTTAAAGTATCAAAGTCTTTGTAGAAGAGATAAAAACGCTTGTGTCAGCAGGTCTGGAAGATATGCATGGACTAGCTGGACAGACCACACAGGCAATGCCAGGGTGAATACTAACACAATGAAGGAATGATGATATGGCAAAACAACCTTGTTTCTAAACAAAACAATAAAAATGTGTTCCCATTATTTGTAATGCTTTTATTTGTAATGTTTTTCATTGACTGAAGAAAATCTTTTAAAGTCTCAAACCAAATATCTATATTTTCCAAACTTATATTCAGGAGCATTTAAAAGAAATAATTTTGCTTCAAACGTAATTTAAAAATAGTAACTATAAAACGGTTGTGCTTTGGTGGAAGGATAAGTTATCATTGCAATATACTACAACATACTACTTTGGTTTTATCCAAAACTCTGTGGCGTGTGTATATATATATATATATATATATATATATATATATATATATATGTGTGTGTGTGGGGGGGGGGAGCGGGGTGTGTGTGTGTTGGTACAGGTAAACTATCAAGTAGACAGTATGCAACTGTACACCTCACTACGGGAAATGTACGTGACCACTATGTTTACATTGGGCAATTATTTTTATAGAAAGGATGGGTTAAGCCATGAGGAATCTTCCTCTGTGAAACATGTATTGAAAAGTCAGTAATTGCCTGACAGAAAAGGCAATGTAAAATCAATATAACAGCCTTCATTTAAACCGATGAATAATGATTCTGCTTTGTCCACAAGTTTACTTTTATATGAGACAGAATATACACCAATATAGTGAAAATACTAAAGCATTCTTTCAAAAGTCAATTCATTGGTAAATTGCATAATTATTGTTAATTTTTGTTGTACTTCTTTTTTCCTGGCCAATTCTAAAAGACAATTAGGAACAACACAGCCCTAAATCCATAAGTCAACAAAATTACTGTTGTTGAATACCTGGTGGATTTTCAGTACCAGTTTGGAAATCATCAATAAATCTTGCTCCCTTTCACACTCCTTTATTTCATGTTTGTCTTTTAAAAACTTGATATTTTCCAAGAAATAATAATAATAATATTATGTGCAATAAAGGGGTACTTATTTCTTGTAACGTGCAGTTTTGTGTCAGAAAATGTGTATGCGGATCTGAATGCACACTAATACTTACAGCAGCTTCATAGTAGCTTGATAGTATTCTGTAAAACACAGCCTCATTTTCCACAGGCCTGAGGATAAATTACAGCCACACCCTGGGGATGAGTCTATCAGGTTCCAAGCAGCATATCACTACACGCTATGCAACTACGCAGAAAATAAGGAGCAGCTTTTGCCACTTTTTTCTTCATTTTTTGTCTAGATGACCTTTAATATATAGTGTAGAGTTATGTGCCTGTAGGATATTAAATAATGTCCAAGTTTCAGTCAAAACTTCAGACAAAGTTAAACGAATTTATCTTTGAAAGTTTACATTTGCAGGTGTAGGAGAGCAACTGTGTGCATGAGTGCATTTTCAGACAGAGATGTCCAGACAGTTGTAAAGCTTTCCTTTATCACAATCGTTATATGGTACAAGAGCAATCTAAAATATGTGTCCATTAGGGCATTGTGTATATTTGTGCTTGCATTTAGACTATGTGTCTGCCCAGACTACTCTAAGTGCTGACATTAAACCCATCACCTCAAAGACTGGGGGCAGTGGGCACTTTAATAGACAGTTCAGTGGCATCATCAGCGAATGCACTTTCAAACAAATTACCACAACAGATTTGAATGCATTTTGTGTGCTGGATTTGAATAACCTATTCCACAACATAAAGGGCAGGATGTCAACTCAGCCAATTTCCTCTGTCAGTCTGCCTGGCTCTCACACCCACCACCCTACATTTTTTGTCTCTGTGTCTTGAAAGCATAAGCTTGACCCTAAGATCAGCTTAATTCAAGGCAAAATTTGAAAAAAAAAGAATAGATAGAAACCAAGCTGCTCATTTTACACTCACACTTTTTATTCACACAAACATTTGGGAGTAGCTGTCCCACCTCCTGAGCTGTAGGAAGATGAGTGAGAAAAAAAATAAACAATGGTGCCCTAAGGGGTCTTCCATGTCGATGAATGGATCCAACTAAACAGTTATCAGTGCAAACACAAACACTCAGATCGACTGTTGGATAGGACAGATGAGGCATCGTAAAGGAGACGAGAAGATAAAGAAAAACAAGTAAACAAGACACAGTGAAGACAACTTTGTAATAAAGCAGATGGAAGTGAGGGAAAAGAGTGAGGAGATAAAGTGTGTGGAGGAAACTAAAAGACGGATAAACCAAATGACCAAGAGGAAAAGAGTAGGAGATAATGGGTATCTGAATGACAGCAGAAGCCAGGAGCTGATGTAGAGGAGAGACAAAGAACAGAAATATATCAAGAGGAATAAAGTAGAACAATGAAAAGATAAGTTTAAATGAAATCAACAGCTGAACAAATAGAGAGTGACAGCCAGGTTGAAAAAGAAATGGAGAAAGAGAAGGTGAAAAAAATGTAAATTCACTTCTGTTGTAAAGTACATCGCACAGCTGAGATTACTACCTGTTTAATTTTCTAACTGAATGTAAGTGTTTGTGTTTTGGCTGCAAACAAAGAAAATTAATGTGTTAACCTTAACGTAATTTCAGATTAATCACGTTAATGCACGTGATTGATCTGAAAATTATAATGCATTAACTAGGGTCACCTAGTTCACAGCAGCATAAAATGGACTTGATACGAGGGGAGCGTGAAAGTTTTCTGCGACAGAAGACAGCAACAAAAGTTGAACATTTTCAAGTTTCTTGCGTTGCGTCGCATGTGCACATTTATGTGTATGAGCTTGAAATTTCACATGCACAAATTACACCCTTCACTTGGTTGGTCAACTGGCTATCACCTCATCGCCTCATCTACATAGGCAGTTGCCTGGGGCACCACAAGGAGTGGGACACCAAAGAAGTAGGAAAAAATATATATAGCTGTCAGTTGTCCCCTGAAAAAGTTTGCTACTTCCCGTATGCATCTGTAGTGGAGTAAGTTTCCCTTAGTAGTAGATGTTGAGTACTGGGAGATTACGTTACCTACTTTCTGGTCTAATAATTGCTTACATTTTAATCCACTGGAATGAGGCAGGAGGGCCTTGCATCACTGCAAGCATATTTGTATTTCAAGCTTACAAAGTCAGGCATAGTGATTAATCATGACTAATCAGAGCACCAAAATGTGATTAATCTGATTAAATTTTTAAATCGATGTACAGGACAATGTTTTTTTTTTTTATTAATTTTGAAAATACTCAACAGTCTGATACCGTTAAACAATTAACAAAATGCTGCTTTGCCTTCTCACAATCCTTAAGAAATGACTAGCTCAAAAGACTTTCAGAGTAAATATCAAATGTGTTTGTTTTCTTACAAATTTAGTTGATTTGACTTCACATTTTCTGGAGATTGTTCCCTTGACTCTGGTTCTTTTTGTCATTCCAAGACCAGCGTTAGGGATTGAAGATGAAGATGACGACTGTGGTGGGGCTGAAAGAGTAAACATGCAGATGATTTTATTTATTACTATTATCGACATATGGATTTATCATTATGAAACCAGCAGGAAAAGACAAAAAAGACACACTAATTTGATAAATAAACAATGTACAGAACAATATATTATTGAACATTTGCATTTATAAAAGGAGCTTGTTTTTCAGTACAGATTTTTTAATCTGAAATAATACCAAACCAGTGATCATATTTCTAATGAACAACTAGAAAAATCATTTGAAGTCTTTCACTTTTGTTGTAAAACACATCCCATAGTGAGAGCAAGTACAACCTATTACAGCAACAACGAAGAATATAAACAGAAGAATACATTTGATTTTGTAATTATATTGTATATTTATATTGTATGTTGGATCTTTCTAAATCAATGTACTATAGGAATAGGAATGATTACTAATTAATCAGCTATTGACTAATTGATTAATTTAATTAGTAAATTATTTTTTCTTGTACTAATTAACTCACCTGGCAGTGGCTCATCCTTCAAAACTCTGATCTTTATTTTTCCTGCTGGAAGCTGTGAAGATGATGTATAAGTCACATAAAAGTGGAAAATGTCTTATGCTTTAATTTACAAACAGCCTGGTAAAAAAAAAAAAAAAATTATGTTTGTTTTAATAATAACAGTATACCAACTCCTGTATCTTTTATGTGGCGTTAAATGTTTAGGGTAGATAATAAAAATAAGTGAAGCTCAAAGTTACTGTATAAAGTTTCATAAGCAAAGGCATAGGATGTGTAGTTTGTTTTTTTATTTACTTTTTGGACTTTGTTGTCATTGGTCTTCTTGAAGCTGTTTGGTTGAGGGTTACTGATTGAAGAAATACGTTGTCCAAATTTCCACCTTAAGTCTCTAAAATGCCTAAAGAAAGAGACCAAGAAAGACAAATGTCACAGATGAAGGAAAGATGATTAAATGAATAATTGATTGTAATTGTTGTCAAAAGTCCACAGTTTTCCAGAAGAAGTACTCATTCTGTCATTCATGCCAATGAGATCATACAACAAGAAATTAGTATCACTAAGGCAAACCAGTCTGATTTAGTGGGATGCTTCCCTATACCCACTAACTAGACAGTGAAGAACTCCATGGAGTTGAAGATGCCAGCATGAGTCCTTTGTCACAGCACTGACTATCACATCTGACACAGCAGCATTTTCAGATGATTCAGACAACTCTCAGGGCTTTTGTCAAGCTTATATCAGTAGTCACTGCAACAGTTGTTAGTGTTTTTAAACTAATTTATTGTACCATTTCATGTAGAAGAAAAACAATCATCTGAGTATTATAAGCACTAGTAATGTAAATGAAACTCACTGGGATATTAAATTTTTCAAGGTTTTAACTGCAACAGATTATTACAGATTTCATTTCTCAGGACAGGTGGAATGTACATATAATACATAATTGGGAGTCTTAAAGACTGAAAAAACAGATTCATTTTGATGAATAGCTTTTTGTTTTTATTGCAAATTTAGAGAAGGGTGCACTAATGTGGGATTTTTTAAACTGTAGTCACAAGACTAGGTATCTCAAGTCAAAATATGTGAGGTAATGTTAGTATTTTGGAGACTTTTTTCAATAAGTAGTAGGCATTTCAGGTTTAGAAGTGAGCTCTAAAGAACAATTGCTTTCTAACAGAAACAAAACATGTAATAAACAATATAAAAATACACACTTTTCGATGGAAATTAATTTGTAAAAATGCAAATCTATTACTAATGGTGTGATATTTTGGAGTACAAACTATGATAGCACAATAGTAACACAATATTTTAAAACAAGTGTATTAAATTATCTAACTGCATTCAGTTAAAAACAGAAAAGCAACAACTATCCCAACAACGACTACTATATCATATTGATTAGTTAAAATCATGTTATCTGTAACATTTAATATATATCTTGATTAATATATAAACACTGGCACACATTTTTTATAACTGGTAAGTTTAGTACAGTAAACACTGTGCTTATTATGCAGAATACTAAGCCTTTTTTGTCATTCTGCTCTTAACAGAGTAACACAAGCCAAACAAACTGATAGTAGATGGATATTTACCTGGGCTATCTGCTCAGGTGATGTTTGCAGCTTTTCAATTGTATATTTAAATAATTACTTTAGGAACTAATTTCCTTCCAAAACATAACTTTTCATATTTTATTATTGGAAATACTTTCAAACATCTCAATTTATAGTTCTTGAGAGAAGAAAAGTTTGGAAGCCTTCTTTTGAACCAGATCAGACACTGAGAACATCAGGCAGTGGTCTCCTGATGGTAGCCAGAGTCAGAACTAAGCACAACAACACTGCATTGCAGTTTTATGCCTCTAAAATCTGGAACAGTCTTTCTGGAGAAGTGAGCCGGGACTGGACTCTGACAATGTTTAAATCCAAGCTAAAAATAGTTCGCTTTAGCTGTGCATATGACAGATGGAAGGATTTGATCTACTATTTTTTCCTAATTAGACAATGATTTTTTTAATCATGTTTAATTTATACCTGTAATTTTAAACTCTGTATTTAAACTCTTTACATTTTTCTGTAAAGCACTTATACACAAAATGTGCTATACAAATAAATGTCCCTTGCTTTGCCTTTCAGAAAGCTGAAAGCACTGTGTGTAGCACCTGGTGGGGGAGAGGTAGCTACTTTAGGTTTTTGGTTTATACTTCCAGAGAAGCAATAACCGCTTTTGAAAACTTGGTATATATTGATATCAGTAATGGACCAATGCCCAGTGAAATGCATATGTGCAAACCCCGCACAGAAATTTAAGTTTCCAAAAGTGGATGAGAGAAGTGTGGTGGAAATATTGTTCATGCTCATGTTGCTGAATTATTTATGACATTTATTCTATTGTGATGTTAGGCTCTCTTTGGAAAAAGTTTATTTTAGATTGAGCTGGCAGCCTGTCAAGGCTCAGGAAGTCAGAGTTTGAATCTGAATATGTGTGTATGGAATGGTGAGAGAATCCAGAAACCTGATGCTGTTGCTTTGCTGTACTGACACTGAGGGAAGGCGTCAGGTAATCATCCTACCAGCATCATCACGGCAACTGGACTGTCGCTAGAGGAGACAGTTGAAGTATACCCCTGTCAGTGCAGGATGACAGGGTGTCCCCTCAGGGGCCCCCTCAGTGTGCATGCCTATTTGGGTTTATGTATGGACTGCATTAATGAAAATCAAATCATCTAATCCGAACAGACACACAATGAACTACACTCACATGCGCATGTATGTGTGAGAAAGCAAATAGTTCTAAATAGTTCTAAGTTCTAAATGGCTAAAACATTTAGCCTAAGTTCCATGACGGAACTTGTGTATTCAGCAATGATTTATGTAATCGCTGAATACATAAATTCAACATTTAATTTCTTCTAAGAAATTAAATGTTGTGTGGTTTTTTTGTAATTGAGAAATCATCATAATTAACAGAACAAAGACATGAAAAGATCAGTCTCTGTTATTAAACAACATAATAAGTTTCATTTGTTGAATTTAGTTATTGAAATTAATGAATAAAATATTAAGATGCACCTGTAAGCAAACAACCAGCAATGTAGATTTTTGATTAAAATAGTGGTAAGATTTTGTATATATATAAAAATGAATTATACCTCTACAGATCAAACCAACAAAATTCTTTGTCAATGTACTCACAATTACCAAAAACCAAAAGAGTAATGTCTTCACAAATAAAATGACAGGTAAAATTAGACGTAAACCTGCACCCACATTTCTGCTCCTTTGACCTTTACTATAGATGACTATATGGGTATTGGCCAACCTCATTTTGCTTCAGTTTTCTCATCTCTTCCTTCCAAAGTGGATTTTTTGCTTGACCTTTACAGGTGGAAGAATCCCTCATGTCTCTGCACTTTAAACTGGAGTCATAGTCTTCTCTATTACTCGTTGTCTTTTCCATGTTGTTTGCAACTATCTTATGATCGCTGCACACTTTTCCAACTTTCTCTAGTCCCAGTACCGCATCCCCAATTGCATCTTGGCCTTTTGTATGCCCTTTTCCACACTAATAGTTATAACCCAACTACTTTTCATCCAATATCTTTATTAAGATATGGATGCCTAATTTCTTCCCAAGCCAAGACTGTACAGCTCTTTCAACAGAACATCAATAAGGTTATTTGTTATACCATTCCACTGATATAAGCAGGTTTCAATGGTGTCATTCACTCAGAACCAGCGACCATTTTAAATCGATATGTGCAGGATATGATAAAGATGATAATTTGCAGTGAGTGCCAAGCCTTTCTGCAATAATAATTTTGGAAAACAAATATTAAAACTGTTCAGAGAACATAGTTTTCATTTTCATACAATTAAGATAAACGTCGTAATGTTTAACACAATACTTCAAGTGCATTAAGACCATCTCCTTTTATTTAAGACAAGATTTCACTTTTATAAATCTTGTTATAAGATTTATAAAACACAAACTTCCTAATGTTGTTTTTTGTTCTTTGTAGTATATCTTCAAATCCTATGATTATCTTTTTTCTACCCTGATTTTTTCTGGGCATGTCTACTCAACAGCACAATTTCATTTAATGTTATTGCTTTACTTACATTTTGGCTTATCCCCTTTGCTTATCCTTTCCCAGCACTGCTCTTTGCTTTCTTTAGAAAGAGTATAACCAAGACTCACCTTCTTTCCTCCTTCTCTTTACTCATGCTTTCTTTCAACTGTTTAAGTTTCTCCTCCATATTCTTGCTCTCACTGGCCAGAGTTGTGGTGTCCAGTTGCAGTTTGTGCAGGTTCCTATAGCAACAAAAACACATGCACATACAACAATCAGGTATCAACAATCAATCACACAAATGACCGGTTTTGTCAGATTGGATGGCAATCTTTCATCGATATATGTTCAATTCATCTTCAGCGTTAGCAGATCCCTGTTCTCATGAATAAATCAATACTTCAATCAATTAGTTACTGGATCAGTGTCACGCAAGGCATCAACCCAGTCAATTATTTCTAGGCATGTGAGAAACTGTAGAGAGGGATAGAATTGAATTTTGTACTGTCCTCACAAAAATTGGACAACATATCTTTAATCACCTAAAAAAGATGCTACACAGAAACTGCAGAATCAAGAAAGGCAATAGATTGGCCAGAAGTCCATAAAATTTTGTTCATGATAAAATTTTAATGCCTATAGATGACTAGCTTCTAGTGAATGCCCTAAATCACATTATTGATCTCATCTTACCTGGCATTGAGCTTGACAGATCTGGTCTTGTTGTTAGGAACCACATAGTTATTTAAATTCATGCTTCCTATTCCAGGGGCTGCAGTATTTCACCAAGGTCTTCTGCTGTGCTTTATAAAAGAAACTCTTCTGCAGCAATACAGAGATGCCATTAAATTTACAATCATGTATTTCTCACAAAATAACACTCTACTATAAATAAACCAGACCACAATAAAAATAGCAAAATATTTAATGAAAAAAAATAATTAATTACAGTTCTTTGCCAAAAAAAATTTGTATGACAGATATGGACATTTTCTATGTATTTGAATTGAAAAGTACATTTGCAAATACTGTAATATATTAGCAACACAGGCACACCTGCTAGTAATATGTAGCAACATGTAAACACCAGCTGCACTTGGTACCAGTGCTGAAGCGCTTAATACACAAAATACACGTTATTGCCATTTTGCTCTTAACAAGCTGATATTAGTTGAATAAACAGTCCAATCAAGGCTATCTCCTTGGGTTGCCAGCCTGCACCCAGTTCCCTGACAGACATGCCGAAATTGACCTCTGTCTCTTTAAGAAGTTCCAAGTCTTTACCACACTCTACCTGTTCACTTGTCATCATAACAGGCCACCCTATATTCAATATTGTTTGTACAGACTGACCAAACACACAGAGTACAAGCTGCAGGTTACACAACACATTCTGGCTAAAACCATAGAAAACCTTTTTAAAACAGAACCGTAAAATTAAATAAACTAAATTCACCAAAGAGACGTTAATGTTAGATAAATTGGAAAATGGCCATTAACTATTTTTAAAAAAAATTAAAAGGCATCAAATGGGCACTACAACTTGTAATAAAAAAGTGAGTAGTTTCTACAGAATAGTGTTCAATCTCTGCGGCAACCCATCCACCCTATAATCAGCTTTCTTAATTCCACCTGTGTTTTTACCTTTTTTTCTAACAACTGCTAAAACCACATGCTAAAACAGCTGCTCTGTTCAAACCGAAGCTAATAAGAAACTTCGGCACTGCGTCACACCGCTCAAAGTAAGCAAACACAACGTAGAGGAGCTTAAACTTACCCTGAATCCGGATGTAAATGTCTTTTTTCACAACATGTCTCGGTGTTAGTTAGTTCCCTATATTCATTTTAGGTTTACCGTATTTGAGTAAGACTTTCGCTAACAACCGCTGTCTACAAGAAAGACGTGTCTGTTGGGACGGAGTCACCATGGCAACCGAAGCCGGAAGTTAATTTGAATTGAATATATTTTCGCTCCGTGTGCGAGTTGATATCAGCTTCTACCTCCCTGCGGGTGTTTGATGACTAATCCTCAACTTCAGACAGATTACTACTGCGTGACTTTCTTTGTTACATAAATAACCACACAGTTCAAAAGCATTTATCCCCTTGCTCCCTAAATAATCATGAGTAGACTAGTGGGAATTCCTTCTAAATGATGCTTTCTCTTCTGAGTATCAAGAGAAATTTTAAGCACTGACTAAAGCTTTCAGCCTCACTTTTTTCTTTTTTACAGCATTTATTATTTTTTTTATTTTTTATTTTTTGGAGTTACTAAACTCATTGAAAATTAACATCTCTAGACAGTTCGTGTTGACAACCTTTAAAGAAAAGGGAATTTCCCAAAAGTTCAAATAAAAATGTTCAGCAATTCATTTGAAAAGACCAAAGTGAAATCCATAGATGTGTATGTGGATTCGAGGGTTTCTCTGTAGGGAAATATATCATAACATTTAAAATAGGTACAATTCATGTGCTTGTGTTTTATGCAACATTTTTGCTTACCATAAAATTTTTTAATGTTGACCCTGTTTGTCCTACAGTTTGTTAAAAAAAACAAAACAGAAGGAACAAGTTGTTATTAATCAGCAAAGGAACAGTTTGTTTTACATTACAATTTAAGAATGTCAATGCAGCCATTGCTGACACCAAAGCATCACTAGCAGCTTTTTTTTTTTTTTTACACATTACAGATAATTAATAAAATTGTAAAAGCTTCTTAGAAATAATGAATGTCACATGAATAAATTTGTTGTGGCAAAAGAACAAAAGATAGGGGTTTGGAGTGAATTTTGCCATTTTTCTTCAGATATTTTAATAGTTGTTCATCAGTGTTATTCTGAAATATTTTGAAATTTTACTTGTGTAATTCAAAATGTTTCTTAAAAAATAATTCAACAAAATGTGTTCAAATTTAAGACCCAACAACATAAAGATTAATCACAGTAATTATTGTGTTTCTGTAAGGTGCTGCACAATTTGGCATGTTTAGGTTTGATTAACACAAAAATACATAGACTCACACACCCACTCTATCTAATCATCAGTAGATGTTCTGTTTGGGGGTTTTATGTTATGTTCCATGTGTGGGAAATGTTTGCATGTTTTGTTGGTGTTGATCCTGATACATCTAAACATAATCTCTGCTCTGTCAGCTTGTGGAGCTGTCTGTCTATTGTTTGCCACACAAACGTGTGTGGAGGAAGATGATAGCGAGAGAGTTAAAAAGAAGAATACAAGTGGTTTTGAGTTGTTCTTCACCTATTTGGCATTATTTTCCCTTTGTTGTGGTGCACTGCAACCAAAAATTAGTTCAATAAGCAACAAAAGCTGGACCAATTGCTTCATGCCTTCGTAGCAATATTCATAACGGTCATCAAATTAGACAATCTATTTCATAAATTAATAAACTATAGCTCCCACAGTAAAATCAAATTAATTGTCCAATATAAAAGAAAATAGGTAAAAATATGTAATAAAAATGGACTATTTCAAATTTTTTGAAAAACTAAAAATAATAATTAAATAGGTGTTTACATTTTTCTCAGCACGACAAAAATTTGAAGCAGGAAGTGCAAGTAAAGCAAGGGATCAAGCTTTGAATCTCAACAACAATCTAACAGTGTAAATCCAGTGTTAGGTTTGGAGAAAGGATGACAGAATAACATTGGATTTGATTGGAACATCATCTTGTACTGTCCAATTCCAGAATATTGATTTTCTAGTTGACTGATTGTATAAAATTTTCAAGAGTGAAAAAAAATATCCAACCTCTCTTTATTAGACTACAGGACACTTTTTGTAAGAAGGTTTAATACCAAAACAGAAAACTGAGTTCATGTTCTTCCTTCTTTTCTTCCTCCTTCTCTCCCAGTGTAGTTTCAACCATTTGTTGCTGCAGTAGTCAACATGTCTATTACAGTATTGAGACTTTTTAATTTCATTCCAGGAGTTGGATTTGAAATCTACTTATGATTCAGGTTTTGGCCTTGTCTCTTGCATGCAATGATGCACATATGTGGTTTTGGCTTTATTTGCATTCCAGGACAATGAATATATTCAGACAATTCTGAAAACATTGTCAAATTGTGCCCCAAGCTTAACACCTTCTTTCAGCCTTGCAATTTTTATCACAATTCTTCTACATCAGAGCACAATAATGGTCCACCAGGCACATGACTGCCTCATTCCTGAATCCGGCTTTCTCTCCATTCCCCTTTGTCTATCTCTCCCTCTTCCAGCATTGTTGGCATATGACCTATTGCTCCTGCCACCAGGGAAGTGTGGGTATATGACTTATTGAGTGTGCCTGTGAGATTGTGAGTGTGCATGGTCATTTAGGGTTGTGACCCTCCAGCTGGATTCTGTCTGTGCTCCTAAACAGTTACTCCCTCCTTCTCCTGTTCTCTGTCAAATCTGCTCGAACAGACAGCCTGGCGTGTAGTGGCATACCGATGAGTGAAAGAGTGAGCGGAGAAGAGGGAAGGGTGGTATACAAACGGTGCAAGAGGCTGTGTGAGGTGTGGGGGGGCAAGCATTGTAAGAGGCCAAAAACACATGAAAGAGTGACACAAGAAAAAGAACAAAGGAGCAACATAATGCATGAAAGGGAGGGATCCAACAGCTGAGCAGTTGCAGGAAAAGGACAACCAGTGTACTGTGAAATGTCAGGGCTATTGAATTCATTAGGAGGCAATGATCATGGTGCTACACTGAATGTCATCCGTTGGGTTAAATATTTTTTAGACAATCCAAATGCTGGGTACACTGTATAGAAACGGTTTTAAAATGATTGTAAACATTTTAAATAAGACACAGTCCTAGCACCAAAAAGGGAAAGGAAGTAATCACCCAGCTGTAGTCAAAGTAATTTAACAACCCTCCCAGTAGATAATGGTAGGCATTTTAACAAAACGAATTGGAAACTAATACGGAAAATTTTGACTTTTTCATGCATTTGTTTACTGCACTTACAAACTGTGAATCGGAGAAAGAACACCAGCTGTTTATACTGACATTCAGTGTCAGGCAGATGTATTTACTCAGGCAGCTGTGATTTCCTTCCTATTTTGTGATCTTTTTTTGATTGATTACACTTTTTTTGGATGCCAAATGGACTCATTCAAAATTTTCTGAGCAGAAAAGTATGCAGGATGAAAATATTTTAGCTTTTAAAAAATTGGCACTCAAGTTTGTCTGATAGTTCATCTACATCAGAATCCATGAGGAACAAAACCAAAGAAACATAGCACATAAAAATAGTGTTAAATTATGTTTCATGTGTCCTGATAGTCAAGATACTTTATGTCTTCTCAGTTTTTCTTTACGTCATGTAAATGCTTTCTTTAGGCTTCTTCTACAAGTGACTTTGATAGCCCAGGAGTAATTTATTTGTTGTGAAACGAAGACTAAAGGCAGCTTTCCCTGAATGATAATGGCATGTTTGTATGAAACTGTCAAATCAAATTAAACTGAACTGTATAGATCAACAGAAATAATGTAGGATGAAATAAATAGATATCTGTTCAAATTAGGTTGAGGGAAGAATATGACGAAAAATAACTCTTTTCTGCTTTTAGGAGTTTCTATTATTGTTTTTTGATACACTTTGTAGTCACCTAGCTCTAAAAATATTGATTTTTAACAGCTTTTTGGAAGTGCTTGAAGTTATGCTACAAATAGAGTTAAAATTTAGCCTGTATACAACGAGTCTTTACTTTTATTTACAATGTTTGATTAATTTAATCATTCTGAGCTCCAACATCACAGGATGTTTATGGAAAGCTGGATCGGTTAAAAATTCAAACAGTGTGATGCAAATTTAAAGCATAAGTGTCTATATTTGAAATGAGAAAACAACCACTATTTCCATTGTTGTTGAACTAATCTAGCAAATCAACTACTGTGAGTGCAATGCTAGTATCTATAACATATCTAGTCTTGTTTTAGTTTTGATGCTTTGATTAAAAACTGAATAGAATAAACTAAGTTTAGTAGCAGTTTTCAATTGTTTAATTAGTTTAAGTTTTGCACTTCATAAATTAGTACAGGGAGTTTAACATGCTGATGTTGCCTTGGCCAATCAGCTCAGGCACTAAACATGCCTGCTTGAACCTTAACCTGCCAACTGTTATTATACAATAACTGTACATTAATGGAAATGATGGATGCCACTTCTTAAGTTACCAAACTATGATCATCCTTGTTGCAGTATCTTAAGAAAACATATTTCCAACAGCTACCTTTTTTATGTTAGAAAAAATAGAAGAGGATCCTTCTGTCAGCCAATTATATGAGACATTGTCGATGGGCAGCAATGTGTTATTCAAAGAAAGTCAAAGGAAATCCTGTCCTTTCTCTGGCATCACAAAAACGTACTTCATAGCACAGGGATAGTATCACAGTTTTTTTAGTGGTTTTAAAATTAAAGCTTTATAAAATTCTATACCTTAATACAATAACCCAACCATGACTAGTAGCCCCTAGGAAACTCAGAAACTTCTTATTAAACAACAACTTTAAGTAGCGTCTTATTTATAGTATTTATACTGCAAAACGCTCTTTTCAAACAAGGAAGCTGACACTGTTATGGTTTAGTGTGCCACCCAGCAGGATGTCCAACTAATTAAGCTAAAAAAAAAAAAAAAGCTTTTGAAAATTAGGAGCAATAATGAGATTCTAAGATATCTTCCTCTGCAACTGTATGAATGGTCTTTTGCGCAAGATTTTCATAAATAGTTCCTGTAATTAAATCTCATTTAGATGTTTGTGTCTCAAAGGTTTAACTGTTGTGCTTGAGGGTAAAAAACCTAAAGCTATAAGAACTGCATCAACTTAGGCTGCCAAAATTATTTACTGACACATACACAGAGAAATATCTTTGTGGAAATATATTAATGAGTTTGAGTTTCACAAAACAGTCAGGATTTTTTTTTGTTTTGTTTTATTTTGAAGACCTTGATTACTTATTTTGCAGCAACCATGAAGAAGATCATAAGAAAAGGTACTAAGGATTTGCTTAAAATTTCTTTGATCTTTTCAGAAACTTAATTTTGTAAATTAAAAATTTGATCTTATGAATGTTGGAAAAGCAAAACTTATGCTTTTTACAACAAGGTTTGGGTTTCATGAACACAACAAATAGGATCAGTGACAAAGGTCAGCTATGTAAATCAGAAAACATATGAATTGTAGTGTTCATTTTGTTAAAACAGACACATTAAACCCTGAATAAGGACTAATCTAAAGATAAAAAAAAGCAAGCAAAAAAAAAATAATAATAATTTTGAAGTGGATTTTAAGGACAATTTTTCAGCAATTTTGACACCTTTTTTCCAGTTGGTTCCAGTCTCTAATTAATGTTTTTAGTAAAACATTGTTCTTAGTTAATTACGAACATTTAGTTTGTACATGTGGATTGTACAACAGCTCAAAAGCAAATGTCCGTACAAATACTTTTTTTAAGATTGTACACTAGGTTAACACACAATTTTGGTAAACCATGTAAAGACTCCAGACTTTGTTTTTACATTCAAACTTTTGTCATGACCAGTATGTTGATTTCTATGCTAAATTGGTAAAGGTAATGTAAAGGTAATTTTATTTATATAGCACATTTTCAGCAACAAGGTAATACAAAGTGCTTTACAGGAATTAAAAGGAAATACAAAATATTTTGTTTCATACATATAGGGACTTGAGTGGAATATGCAATTTTAATGACTGAAATTATATTTCTTTATTACAAAACATCATTACAGTTGGTTTGGTGCCTTTAAAATGATAAAATCCAGCTTCTTCCATTTGTTTTGTCTGGAAAAAGCAAACACTCTTAGACCACAACTGTGAGAACACATAATTATGAAGATGCCGGTGTAGATAGATGATGAGAAGTCAGAGAAGCAAATGTAGAGTTTTGGTAACATCAATGCCACAGTGGGATGAGAAACATGGGCAGGGATACTTGTCCAGGTCCTTGACACAATGAGAAGAGTCTACTGCAGTAACTCTCCTAATGATGTCCCCATACTCCTTTTAGTTCAGTGCAGTATGCCACAGAGGTTTTGATGATTGGGCAGTTAGTACAGTATGCGCGGGATACACACAAACATGACACAATGATAGGAGAAGAGCTTCATGCAAAAAGGCAAAAAGATATATATTTAAGAAAATAAGTGAGACTGTAGGAGATAGGCACCAGACCCTCTTGGGACCATGGAAGGATAAACGTATTTGGATAATGGATAGATAGATGGAGAATAAGTGGTGTAAACTGACTCATAAAGTGGAGTATGGTAAAATATGCGACAAGAAACGTAGAGTGCCTTGCGACAGCATTTGTACAACTATGAACCTCTGATTACTTTATTGCAATTTTGAGAGTAGCATTTATCAATGAAGAAAAGTGGTTGGGAAATCTTAAATAGATTTCGGAATATATTACAATTAAAATATGAAAAATATATATATAGAACAAGTCCCTTTACTCTGATAGAAAGTTTCCTTCACAAGGTGCCTAATTAGTAAATAGGGTCCAACTTTGTGTTATTTAATCTCAGTGTAAATATATGAAGTGAGTCCTCAGAGATTTGTTACAGAACATTAGTGAACAAACAGAATCATGTAGACCAAGGAATACAGCAGAGAGATTAGGGATTAAGTCATCAAGACGTTTAAGACATGGTTCGGTTATAAATAAGTACCCAAGCTTCGGAAAATTACAAGGAGAACTGTATGATTGATCATCCAAAAACAAATACCGCAAACCTTCCAAAGCATGGCTGCCCACCTATTCTGACAGGTCAGGCATAATTAGTCAGAGAAGAAGACGAGGTTGACAGTAACATTGGAAGAGTTGCAGATATCTTCAGGTCAGGCAAAATAATTCATTTACAAGACAAGATAACTGCCTTCATGGAAGAAAAGCAAAAAAAATTTAAAAATTTGAAAAAACAAAACTATAAGAAGTCACATTTTCAGTTTGCCCACATGTTTGGACACAACAAACATGTCAAAGGAGGTGTCTTGTTCAGAGGAGTTCAAAACAGAACTTGGTTTGAGCTACATCTAAAACATAATGAGTAGTGGAAAACCAACTATGCATCAACTTAAATACACCCTTCACAAGTTAAAACGATGCACTGATAGCATCAAGGGGTGACAGTGCTTTTCTTTAGTAGAGACAGGAACACTTGTCAAACTTGATGGAAAGATGGATGGAGCTCTAACATGTTAGTCTGCAAAAGACTGAGAGACACTGAGACAAGAATACAAGAGCAGAATCCTAACTATATTGAAAATCAAAGCATATGTTTGAATCACACAGTCCAGACTTGATTCCAATTTAGAACGTTTGACAAGAGCTATAAACTTCTGTAAGCTCTAAACTTCACAAAGGGCCTCCATCCAATATGACTGAGCATAAGCTATTTTGCAAAAAAAAAAAAATCAATAATAATAATCATAAAAAATTGGGGGATGTGCAAAGTATGGAGGGATGCCCCTAATACATGAGTAATTGCAGAGAAAGGTGCATTGATTTAGGAGGACTGAATAGAAATTTCAGTCTGGCTACTTTAAACTTTTTTCTAAACTGTTCTCACTTTTCACTTTGTTATCATGCATGACTTTGACTTTTCACATGAAATTGCAATAAAATGCATCAATGTTTGTGATTTGTATGACATTGTACATTCATTCATTGCCTGGGTGGTTTGGTGTCTAACTGTTGTCATCATTGGTCATAGGTGGAGTACACCCTGGACAGGTTGCCAGTTAATTGCAAGGCAACATATAAACACACAAGATAGTCTGGAATTCGAAAGCAGGACCTTATGCTACAAGACATCAGTGCTACTGTGCACCATGCAGACCCAGGCATTGTACATATGAACCTTAAATAGTATAAAGAGACCAGTGGAGAAGCAAAATATATATATATATATTTTTATTTTTATTTTTTTTTAAAAGTCCCGATAGTGATGAAATGACAGCAGGAAGGAAAGACAGGAAATTAGAAAGAAAGACATCAGGGAGAAGAACAGAGAACAAGAGGGAAAGATTTGCAGTGTGAGTGGAAAGAAAGAAAGGTAGTGAAGAAGCGGGGAGGATATCAAGGTGTCAGGAGCTGATGGCCGGTCATTGCGTGTCATTGAGAAAAGAGACAGAGAGGTAATGAGAGCTGTGGTGGAGCGGAGAGAGGCCAGAGGGCTGGACGCAAAGGCCAAGTGAGAAATTGAGAGGTTGAGTGTGGAAGGGTGGGAGAGACGGATGGCTGGGAGAGACAACGACAGTGGAGATGGGTGAGGAGGGGAGAGGAGCATGGTGGAGTGCACGGGAGGGCCTCTCCATCATGTGGAGTAGCTTGAGCCAATGACTCTGTGTCATGCCCCAGACGGGTTCTCACGCAGCTGCGAGCAAAAAGAAAAGGTGCGTACCTAGAGATTACACATCAGGCACAGCTCAGCTGAGGATCTGATGACAGCTAAAGGGAGGATTAAATTTCACTGGTTGCGAGCACGGATTCTGACGATCACATGATGTAACAAAGGAAACAGAGGGAGCTGATGAAAGAGAGAAAAGACAGAAAAGAAAGAAGGGGTATTGTAAAAGAAAAAGTGCGATCTACTCTGAAAGCAGAGAAAATTATAGTAAAAAGATCAAAAGCATTTAGATGTCAGGAGTCAGAAACACAACTGCCAAGAAGAGAGGAAGGTTGCTAGAAAAACAAGAAAGCAAATGTGGAGTAAACCACAGTCCAAAAGTGGAAAAGGATTATTTGCTAATTCAGGCTTCAAAGCAGCATCTGACAGCAACAAAGACTAGTTGGACTGAATCAAAACAAAATCATGTCATTCCTTTTTTTAAGCTCAGTTTTACAATATAAAACTCCAGGAAAACATGAGTGTGACAGTAAATGCTGCTGAAATCTGGGTCAGACATGACATTTAATAACCAGGGAACAAGCTGATACTGTTTGATCACATTCTTTTATTGTTTTGTCGTAGATTACAGAGAAAAAATAATGGCAGGAACAAGATTTACCATTTTTCTACCGCTGAAACAATTTTCAGAGAAAGCACAGGTAGAATTAGTCCACATTACCTAATATATTACTAACCATCTTCATCTCTCTGTTCACACAACCAGTTCTACACAGAGACACAAACATACACATATACATGCGCCGTTGTGAAAGCTCATACCCAATGTTGAACTGTTCCTCCACTGCCATCTGGAGGTTGTGAGTACAGAGCCAGAAAAGAGATCAGAGCCATAAATCCAACACCTTGAACTTGTGATTTTCTACATGGAGGTTTAAGATGGTATGGAGAACAGATATGCATTTAAAACAAATTATGTTTAAGAAAACACCAACAGCAGTCAATTTACTTTATAATCAAGCTAAAACACCAACTCGTTACATCAGGCAAAGTGGAGCTTCCTCAAGTCATCAGAGTGAATATGTGGATGAATGGGTCAATGACTAAATGGAGTGTAAAGCATTTTGAAGTTCTTGAACTAGCGCTATTCAATTTACCATTTACTCAATATTTGCATGTATGTGTCAGGTATGGTACTTTAACAAAATTTTAGTAGGACTACAAACTTTTCATGCATAACTGACAGCTCTTGACCAACTCCATTTTGTTTGTATCTGGTTTGTTTATGTACATGTGGCTAAAATAGATTAGTCTTCAGTAGCATTTTTGGTAATCTTATGTGACTTGGTATTTAGGAGGGTTTTGTCAAACACCTCATAACAATACACATTTTGTATTTTAAATGTTGTTGAACACACAGAAAAATATAACACAAGTAACCATAGAGGAGTCCATAACCCAAAATTGAACCCAGAAGGCTCGAAAGGCTTTAGCTTATAGTGTGACATTTAATATAAAGACTGAAAGCGGGAGAAAAAAGGATTACCCAGCTGGCGTCAGACTTCCAAAATCCATTAGCTGGTGCCTCTGAAGCTAACAAGTCTGTACATAATGCCTATTTTTCCCTAAGTTCATAT
>CAEFZX010025550.1:0-53960 GCA_903066825.1 Alfaro cultratus
TAAAAAAAAAAAAAGACCATGAAAGCTTGTAGGTGGACTGTTTTGTTAAACATAATGTTAAATATTATTTTTCTTGTAGTTTTTTTTTTTTTTTTTTTTTTTTGCATATCTGAAGTAGAATTTTTACTAAACAAATGGGGGGGGGGATTTAAGAAATTAACATTTTATCATAGGTAAGCAGCTCTTTTTGAGCGTAGAAGGGTGGGAACTGTTGTTAGTTTTGAATTTAACATTATGTTAATTTCACCTGGTACTATAGAATGAAGTTTATAACTGTACAAACTTCATTTTGTAAAAAAGCAGACTTGCACAAAGATGCCTCCTGTGCTGTTTCAAGCAAAATCCATACTAATAATCATATTCATATAACCCATGATGTTTGGGCTGGATTTTGTGACTTTCTGACCAGTATTCTAACAAATGCTTTCTCTCTGAGCAAACATGACTAGAAATGTGTGGCGACAACCTGAAGCTTGATAATGTTGCACCATCATTTATGTATACGTTCTGCAGAACATCCGCACACAGTAATGTTTGCTGTATTTTGTTTGAAAAAGTCTTAATGCCACACATCATTCAGTTTAAATTCTGTTGTCAGTATCAGGAGGAATATAGATGGCTGGCTGCTCCTGTGTGGCAGGACCAAGGTGATCTTACAGTCACAGAGCTGTGATGTTATGAAGATAAACTATAATTTCTTATTGATGTTTTCTATGCACACTTGCTGTGTATTTGAATATTTTCAACACTTGTAGGATGAAAATGTGGTCACGGATGGAAAGACCAGCATGGGTACACTGAATAAATATTCCTGATCATGAAAAAGTAACTGAATTACTAAAACTATATTGGGTCTTCTCTTGGCAGTGTTTATAATGCATTTCAAGAGCCTATGTTTCTTTGGTACACAATTGCCACAATATATTAGAAATCTTAAGGTAAAGTGAAAAGTCCACTGCAAAAACAGAAATTCAGTTAAGCTGCAGTTGAGAACTACAGCTCACTACATAAAATAACCTGTCAAAATGAGGTGTTTTTACTGTAATATCTTCTCTTACTAGAAGAAAGGAACATCAACCTTTCAGCAGAAAAGCATATTTTTTTATTTATTGTATCTTTCCCTTTTTGGTTCTTTTTCTTCATCTTGTTGACCTATGAATTGGTATTGCAACAACATTCACTCTTAAAATTCAAGAGTGAATCTTGATTGAAATTCATATTTCCAAGCTCATTTCGTCACCGACAAATGTACAACAATAGCTACTTAACACAGTAAAAACAAGAGCACACAAAAGAAACGTGCTAGATGTTTAGTCAAAGACTTTCGAGCAGTTTATAAATAACTGTTAAATGCTTTTTAAAAAAAAATTTTTTTATAAATGTTCTAGGTTACCGGGAATTTTATACATTTATCCCTCAAGAACACAGTTCAGTGAACCACCTGTTTTCTTTTCTATGCCTCAAGGCAGCAGCTCAGTCGGTCATGAGCTGTTTGTCTGGGTGGGATGAGACATAAGTGTAAAAATGTGTCTTCTAGCCTTTAGTGAATGTATGTGTGCAGGTTTAGATGTCTATCACAAAACAAATCTTTTGAACCAAGTTCTATGTGATTCATATTCCATCAAGTGGTGTCATTTTTTTCAATTTGTACAAATCTTTTAATCCTGCGCATCAAGGAGTTCGTACTCATACCTGGTTTAGTTATTAATTTTTCTGATCACTAATTTGTCTTTCTATTTTTTCTTTTCCGTGCTATGTTCTGGATTGTGGTACCTCAACCTGTGGCACTTCAAATACAGGTAAAGAAAATTGGGAAACTTTTGTAACGCACATATTTGGCTTCATCTTGATTTCAAGGTGCTCTGTGTAGGTTCTGTGTGTAATATTGCAGTGGGTGTAGACAATGTGCTAACAAGCATTGTAATTTAATCATCGTAATATCAGCAGCTCCCTACTACGTTGCACTGTTTTGACTGACAAGTTGCCAAATGCATGTTTTGTTGTTTTTTCACCTCATGTGGTGACCATCATATGCTTTGTTTGAATGAGAAGTCATGAGGTTCAGTCGTCTTGGTTTTACAATGTAACTTCTAATAATACTGACAGACTCTATATTTACAAATCTGTATCTACTGTTCTGGTATGGTTGATTATCCAAAATCAGGATGTATTTCAGCATCACTTCTGAAGCAGCTTGTTGTTAGTGTTGAAGAGCAGAAAGACTTTCACTCTGTTGTGACTCTTTAAATGATGTTCATACAGTCAATGCAGTTCCCTACAACAGCCTGCTCATACATTACAAAGGAGTGTTTAAAAGCATATTTGAGTGTCATGACAGTTTAGCTAATAATAAAGTATGTGTTCTGGTTTTCTTGTTGATAATGACTAGTATGCTTCATTGAACCATTGCTGTGTTCTGAGAGATTTGTTTTGGGGGGTTTTTAATGCAAAAAACGTAAAACAAAACAAACTGGTGAAAAGGTTATGGGTTTGTCCAGGGCTTAAAACACAATGGATTGAGCATTTTTTACACTTTACATTTACTAGTTTTATATGAATGTTTGTACAAGCTTCCTAAACCATTTTAGGTTAATGAAAAAAAGTATTTGTAAGGATGTTTTAAACAGGACATCTTTATGAATCATTGGATGACAGCACTGTATTTCTCAATCCTCTAACAGTGTTGTCTATCAGCTATTTTGCCATTTCTGACCCACTGTAGTGTCAATTATTTTACTCAATAAGGCCTGGGGAAAAAAAAAAATCTCCACTCGGATCCAAATACACTATTACACATGGTTGACATAGCAAACATGGTTAGGGGTCTTATTTTGGAGGGAGACATTGATCAGACAGAAGATGTGGAAGAAATCGAATCTAACGGTCTGGAGAAAACCTGGCAAGAGAATCCTCAGGGGAGAAAATGAGGTCTCTGCTTGTCTGAATGGTCACTTCAGGAAATCGAGCAAAATCTAGGAAAAACTCAATGGGATAGATGTGTACATGAATAATTGTACTGAAGAATGAACAATGACTGACTTTGCTATGATACAATGAAAAATGCCAACTTAAGTGTAAGTATTGGAGCTGCAAATTCTCATGTCGCTTTACTCTAGCATTTTGTTGCTAATCCATGAGGGATGTGGGTCTCACAATGAGTCTTCAATTTTTATCCTGATATGAACTGACCCACAAAACTGCCAAATCCAGAGTCGCCTGTTTCCTGGCTGGAAAATGTTGGACTCTGAGGCTTCTTGCATAGATTCATTTTTACTCTACATTCTTATTGAGCTCACACATGACTGCTAGATTTTCAGTTTGGCAGTGACTCAAAAGCTTTCTTCTTTTTCCAACAATTTATTATCCATCTTCCAGGACAAATATTCGATGAATGCCATAGAAACTTTGCAGTTAAGTTAAACCCAAACAGCATGAATCATTTGCAGTGGTAGGTGCAAAAGTAGCTTTTGTTCATAAAGATCAGTTCAGCCATGTTTAAACTAGTTGTAATGAAAGCAAAGGATCTTAATGTTTTTTTTTATTATTATTCAAATGTATACAATCAAAGTTTTTGCAAGGAATTTCCTTCTGCTCCACATTCTTTAACTGTTATTTAGTGACAGAAAGGTGAGCTTAAAATGTACACCACTTCATTCCCAAATACTACATGAGCTTTCCTTAATTCAAAAGTTGTTTTTCAAACATTTTTTAATTGATTTATTTCTTTAACCTGAAAACTGAACCCAGCAAAGTTCCTTTCAAAAGCAGCAGTTTTAAAGAAAATTCATTTACCTGCCAAAGTTAACTAAGATTTTCAAAATACAATGCAAAATGTAATCAAACCTACTTTAGACCCAGAGAGGCAATGACCAAGAATAAACAGTCCTTGGATATTTAATGATATTTATCAGATGATAAATCTCCTTTGGCAAGAAGGCGAAGGTGGCTGGGAGGAACATGCCTCAGCACCATGAGCTTCCTATCTACATGGGAATTATCGTTTTTGTTTGAACGGTGGGTAAAAAAAGCCAATCATAAATGATTCTAAATACCTGTGATCATTTCTAGGGGGGAGCGAGGTGAATCAGCAGAGGTTATTGGATCAGTTTAGTACTCAGCACAACCTCTCTCAGTTCTAACCTGAATGTGAAATCTCTTGAAGTTCGCAGCCTGTATGGACATTGTGTGATGTGGAAGTTTAATAAAGTTAGAAGGCCTCTGATGTTGAGCTTCAGATCTATGCTTTAGACTCTTATGGCCACACATTTGTCAGAGCAGCACACCACAGAAGAGAAAATGAGGTACGACAGATGTTTAAGTGTAGAAATGGAACTGTTTTGTAAACTTCTGACGAAATGAGCATGTCAGACTTCACAAGTGAAGTATTTATATTTACTACAAATACAGATGAGAGCCAGGGATATCTCAAAAAGCAAGATGGTTTATTAGTTTAACAAAGATTTACAGCTAGAATTCAGCCATATCTTGACAAGTTTTGGACAGTGACTTGCATTTGACACTATTATCCATGACATTATTAAAGCAACTGGAGAGCTGGGTAGGACTCTCTGGTCCAGTCCTCAGTTTGTTCAAATCTTACCTAAAGTACAGGGACTTCTTGGTATCGATAACTTCTCATCGAAGCGGACAAAAATCACACGTGGGGAACCCCAAGGTTTAATCATGGGACCCCTCCTATTTAATATCCACATGCTCCCACTACTTCAGATTATAACAAGAAATACGATTGGTTACCATAATTATGCAGATAATGCACAGCTCTAAAATGTCACCAGGTAACTTTGAACCAATCTAATCATTAAATAGATCCCATAGCTTTCTCCAGCTGAACAGAAACAAAACTAAAATGACAGGTGTGTCCACCAGACTAGAATATTTGAATGCGAGGATTCTTTTAGATTGTACTCACATTAATATTAAGCCACAGTGGCAAATGTATATTCATTCAAAGACAGCAATTAACTGTATATATTTTGTTCACTGTTTTTCTGTGTCCATGCTTTTTTAATTCTGTCAGCCTGCTGCAGGTCCTGATGGCATTTCAGCAGTAGGGTAGTGTTTACAGTTTCTCTTTCTGATTTTTGTCAGTTTCCTTCCATCTTGGCCATTGCCTTCCTGTGAAATTCCACTCAAATAAAATTTTGCTTACAGCACAGTCTCGCTTTCTCCCCTTAAGTTGGATTCCCTCTGGTAGATTTTCTACAAGGCCAATCGGCGAACGGAAGTTGTGAAAGATGATGTCTATTTTCTGTACTGTAGAATTGTAGTCTGCCTGTAGTTTTACCGATGGCAGCAGTGGAAGTGAACAAAGCCTTGCAGTCCATGTTGGCCACACACCCAAACATTGAATTAACATTAAGTGTCATCTTGTTAGACTCTGCACTTCTCTATTTGCAGTGGAGGATGGCGGGGCATCCGCGTTTACGGCACGGGCAATTTGTGGCAATTTCTCTGATTGCCGCATCACATACGTTAAGACTAAATGTAGCAGTTGGGTAAAATGTAAACCTCGACACAGTCCACACCTCCAGGAAGCAATCGTTTCTCGATAGCCAAGTGCCCAGACCCTCTGTACGAAGCAAAGGAGCAGGTTTTTACCATGATGGTGTCCTTCTTTAAATAATATAATTTTTGTTTGTGTTTGAACGCTAATACACTTATTAGGGAAAAAGTTAATCATGCAGAATAATATATTGCAAATATAAACGGGTAATTTTGATATTGTGGGAACCTAAATCAGTCATGAAAAATCAGTCATGAAACCAAACTCAAGAGATAAGAATTTTTTCCCCCCGAATAGATAGGAATTTTTTTCCTGTAATTATACTTCCTCTTCATGCCAAGAAATAATTTACATTTCATCCATGTGACCAGTGGCCATGGCCAGATCTATTCCATTTTAAAACAAAATTTGACTTCTTCCTGACAATAAGTATCTTCTGTTCTGACTTTAACTCCAAGCTATATTTTTCATCACATTAGTTTAATGGGATTCCAGCCAACCTGCACTTTGTTTCTGCACTGGCAGCATTGCTGTTGGCAAATTAGGATGAACACATTGTTCTTTTGCTTTGGGCCTGAAATACAAATGTGCTAGAAAATAGTATATATGACTTTGAACATTTCAAGCACCATTTACCTCTGGAAATTTCAAAATAGACATCTGAAAGAAATCTGAGCATTCTGGTCTATCAAACAAAATTATTTTTGTTTAAACTTTCATCTTTGTTTCTGTTTAATCTGACCTTAGAATTAAGGACCTAATGAAATCCCAACTCGTCACTTAAAATAACCTTGTTGGGCTGCTTTGTTTTGCTGTGCTTGGTTTGACTATGGGTAACAATTAACTATTAATAAATTCCAAAAGCAATTGTAAAACAAAATTGTAATTTAGATAAAAATGACCAAGTCAGGTCTCCACCTGATTACAGAAAAATAAGCCAATAGTTTTTAGTCAGATCCTTTGAATGATCGTTGGGCATTAAATATGATAGATGAAGGATTCGGGTTCAATACTGCGTTGCAGCGTTTTAACTCCAAAATATGAGTTAGCAAAAATAATTCAACCTCCCAATTGAAATACTTTAAACAACAAAATCTAAGCTAGTGATGATTAACAAAATTACTTAGTAACATATGAAACAAATTGTGTAGACTACTAATGTCAAAAGAAAAACTGTAAAAATGAACAAATAAGAATAAAACCAATATTGAATAAAAATATGCAATGATGTCACAGTTCAGATGAACTGTAAATGTTGAGATGCAGGTTTAAGAGGAACTTGGAAATGAGGACTAATAACCTTTCAACCATTTAGATTGTTTTGCACGAAAAATATTTTACTTATTTATACAGCAGTGGATGTAAGACAAAACAACTATTATCCACTTAAAAGTACCCAAAACTGAATTTGATCCTTCACTGTGGTGACAGGGGAAAAGCTGCAGAGTGCCCTGTCTGGCAGGTGGGGAATTGTTTGGAAGCTGTGACTTGTTCACTTTCGGGACAGTGGAAGCGGCAAAGAGAAAAGCAGTGGCGATGGCAGCTTGACTAGGGAGGCATAAGCTCAGTTTGCTAAGATGAGCAACATGTGTAGACTTGCAGTCCCTCTTGACTCTGCTCCAGGACTGGACTAAGCATGAGGCTGCAGCAACACTGGTAGCAGAACCAGACTGGAGCTGGCATCCTCATTTCTCATGACATGCATGTCACAGTTGGCAGTTTTTCTGCTTGTATGTTGAGATATACCTTTGAATGTAAACAAAGACAGAAAACTGTTCAAGTCTTTTACAGTTCATATTAAAGTAAAAATAATCAGATGAATATTGAAAATTTTGGGCTGAGGCATATTTACAAATGTGGTACATCACTTTCAGTTAGAGGTTAAACCAACTCTTTCTGGGATGAGTGTGCAAAGCCACTTCACAGTTTGTCTTAGACTCCTGTTCATAATGTGCCAAATGTTCTCAATGACAATTTTCTGCAGGCATTCTAGTACCCAGATTATTTTTCCTCTCGTACTTTGCAGTGTTTATATCAGTAATTTTAGCCTTACTGCTTGTCCGAAGTGTTTCTGAACCCTTGACAAGATTTCTCTTTCTGTGAATGAAAGTAGCCCTGCAATACTCCCCTTTTTGTTCTTTCATTGTACATTACATGATTTCTTTTTACTTACTTTCCCATTAAGCTAATCATTTGTGTAATGATTTTTTCTTCCGTTTATTTCAGTGACATTTTACCAGCATTGTTATTTTCTTAAAGAAAAGCTTTTCTTATGAAAGTAAACTAGTTATATCTGAAACTGGATATATCGCATTTGTGTTTTTCACTCAGATAAAAATGTAATTACTGTAAAATATTTAAATTCAGCTTGCATTTATACATACACATTCAAATTACAATCTTCAAATTGAGAGAAATCTTTAAAGGTTTTTATGGAAAAATCAAGGATCTTATGTCATTACATTAGTGTGAGGTTACATACTTTAAAGTTTAATAGATGTTCTGCCAGTAATTAAACATAATTTACATCAATAAATTGTTTTTTACAACTTTACATCAATAAGCAAAACATGATTTGAGGATTACAGTTTTTCCAGAATAAATAAAATACTAACCTCTTTATATTTTTCATGGGTCAAACATTCTTGTAAACACTCATTGCTGAAACTAGGTGTAACTCATTTGAGTATACTTGGCTTGAATGATTATTTTATTTATTTATTACTTATCAAAAGGTACACAACCACCCACTTCCCTTTATAGCACTTATGTATTTATATTCATGTAAGCATCAAACAGCCAGATAATACTAAGTAACATCAGCTCCATAGAAGAACTATAAACTTCCAGCAATTCTGTCTCATATATCACTGGGACATGTCAAGACCATCTCTTTTGGAAGAAGTCTGGAAGTCATAATTTCTAGATTCACAATAAGCTTGAATGGCTCCATTCAAAATGGAGAAGGAGCAGAAAAATGTTCTGTAACTTGAATGGCTGAGCTCTTAACACTGTCTAGACTTTCTTTCAAGGAAGTTCATTACAGCTGTTTTAAACTTTGCATCATTAACCACAACTCGCAAACATAGAAAAAGGCTTGGATGGTAGGTTGACTGTTGAATTGACAGTTTTGCCTCTCTTGCTATTTTTTTTTCTTGTTTCAAATAGCCACCACAGCAAACTGTCAAATGCTCAGTCTCCTACGTTGCTATACTCTAACGCATATAGCATATGACCAAGTCTCCTGCTGTATATCAAATGTCATTTTTTTTTTAGACCTCGGAGTGCATTTCATTCATTTGGATTACATTTTTTTTCACAAATATGTCTTAAATGTCGTTATTCTTCCCCTCTCAAAGTCCCGGTCTTTAGTACCGTACTTTGAACCTTTTTTGTAAAAGCTTCAAAAAAGCAGACAAATTAAAATGTAAAACAATCTTGAATTTCTCTAGAAAGGAAGAAAATTCTTATTTTTTAATTTTTTTTTTTTACTTTGTAAACAAGATGGTGCACAATATTTAAAGGAGAAATAAGATATTTTCCTCCCTCAAGTGTCCTGGCGCAGATTTTTAAGCATACAATTTAGAGTTACTAGTAGCTTACATATGCCTGGACAGATTTGCTCTACAAAAAGTACATCTCAATTCATATGCGAATGTGTGCACATTTTTGAGTGTGACTGGAGTAATCTGGTTCTAGTGTATAGTGAGGATTCGGCATGACTCCGAAAGCTTTGTATAAGTTGCAGTTGTTTTCTTCAAGTTCTCATTAGCTACTCTAACTTCTTCCCACAGTCCAAAAACATGGTTGGTTTCCTTAAGTTTGCTTAAACTCCCACTTACCCATGTAAATGTCTGCATGTCCAATTGTCTTGTGATGGATGGACTGGCAACTTGTCAAGGTTGTCCCTCCCTCCTGCCCAATGACCACTAGAGAGAATGTTGTGGTGATGTTTTTTTCTTGAGCAGGAACAGTAGCTGGTCGGTATTGATGAGAAAATAGATGGAGCTAAATACTGGTCAATCTGATGGGGAAAAAAAACAGAGTCCGAGAAAGACATGAGACAGTGGTTTGCCAACAAAGGTTCAGACATGCATGTGGGGACCAAATGCACAGAGATGTAGACAAAATCAGACAGACAAAACCCGAAAATTAAATTCAAAAACTGATAGTATAAAGGGGTTGATGACAGTAGGAGCCTGCTATAGAGACTAAAACCAGAGGGGAAGAAATACTGAAGATTGATCGCTGGAATGAGAAACGGATGAGAGCAGATTGGAAACAGCTGAGGGAGAATCCTGACGAGGGAAAAGGGGAATTTAATAAAGTGAAGTGGTAAAAAGGAAACTAAATAGAGGGGCACAATATGGAACTTTCATAATCTGCACAGATTTTAGACTTTGAATTCATACTAACAGACCGGCTACAGCAGATTGTTTCATGACTGAAAGACCAGGGATCACACACTTGACAACTGAACATGCTGATGGGTAACAGATTACAGGGTTTATCAAAATTAAGTGAATATATCAACTCTCAAGGGAGACCATTCCATGGGTAACCAGTCATACAAGTAGGTGGTGGCAACAGAAGACATTAAATTTGGAGAGACAATATCGTACTTTAATTTTAAAGGATTTTGTTGTTTCTAATGCAGTCCTGGAGTTTGTACTGTAGATGAAGAATATTCTTAAATCCAGTATTTGTTGTAACTTGAGTGCTCCTGTGCTCATCAATAATCCAGTCATAATCATTGAAACTGGATTCAATTTCCTCTCTGAGGCTGTTGGAAATGTGTGCATAAAAACTACCTGTCATCTGTAGGCACAATATTGCTAGTAATATTTCTCTGACTGTCTGTGCTGCAGTTTGTGCGTGAGGATTCAACATGCAGGTGCTGTTTTATGCCCCAATAGTAGAGATTGATCAAGTCTGCTGGTAATGGCATTTCATGAATCTGAATTGCATCCTTCTGCAAAGATGATGCAGTCATCATTTTATTGTTATATATATAGGTTAGTTTACTGTTGAATAAGCTTGCTTCACTTGTTTTTATATATCATATCAATTGCATTTTGGATATTTTTTCTCAGATTTCTCCTCTGCATCCATCCATAATCTAACACTCTTGTTCTTGCAGAGTTGCAAGTGGGGCTGATGACTGTCTCCAGCATTTAACAGGACATGGGGGTGCACCTTGTCTTGTTGGGTCCCAAATCCATCACGGGATTTTTCTCTCATCTGTTTTCCTTAATTCTAAGTTGTATTGTAAACAGAAACGTATTGCACAACCATAATAACTTCCATCCCATGACACATAACTGTGTGCAAAAACCAGACCAATGAACAGTTAGTGTGCAAAATAATTGTATTTTGATTATTTCAATTCACTAGATTATTTTTCTTTTGATATATCAAATCACATTTTCTTACTTTTTTTGTTTTGTTATTCAAATGATTCCAGGAATCTTTTCAGCCCCACTTGCAGCTGTATGTCTGCAAACTGTTTCGAAAGGGGGGATAGATGCAAACACACGCTTTTTACATTTCTGTTGTAAAATGTTAAAAACAATGTACAGTTTTCTTTGAGCTTAAAATTATTTTCTTTATTTCCAATTACAATATTCCTATGTTTCTCAAAGTTTGGTTGTGTTTCTGGAAGACAATTTGAAACAGTTCAAGACATATGAATAATATTCCATTGAACAGTATTCTATTGCACATAATAATAAATAAGCCTTTCAGACTCCAGCTGTTTGATAAACAACACTCCACCTGTTGGGGTATTTTTTCAGTTCGAGTTTCTGCCAAAAACCGAGAGGTGCAAAGTCAAAAACAATGCCAGCTGTTTTACCTCACATTCACTTTAGATTTTGTATTTTTCTCCATAGCTGTGACAAAATTGGTCATTTCCCATGTAAAAATATTCATGAATAAAACCCATAGCAAAGTAGAAGATGATTATGGGGTGCCATTTTAATGGCTGCATTCCACAGCATACATCTCACTTCTAACATGAGGTTGCATTTTCCACAACCGACCATGTAAATACTTTTTCATTGATACCTTTCAGACCATTAAAGCAGAATAATATTATGCATCATTTAGCTCTTAAACAGATGTTATATTCAGTCTCTTCGTTAAGTTACATATTATTGCTTTCTACTTACTCTCACTCTACATGGTACTGAAAAAAAATATTTTGGAAATGGTATTCTCTTAGTGCATGCTAGTTTCTTTGTTACAAATCAACCAAAAACATTTAGAAAAGTGACTCTTAAAAATAACAAACCACAAAAAAACTAATTTCTTTTTACATTAGTAAGGTCAATATAGTTCTTGCTCTCTCCCACCTCTGATGGACAAGGACTTAATTAGAGCTTGACTATTGGAGATATTGATCATATTGAAATGTACCTGGAAGTGGCAGCAACCTGGAAGGTATTTAATTCACAAATAAACCAATAGTGACTCTGCACAGCTTGAGGTTTTGACCAGCATATGGATGCAGGCTGCACTGGCAGGCTGCCTGTGATAGAAGCTTGATGGAGGTTGTGGTTCAGGGAGATTAGGTGGAAAATATTAAGTTTAAAGGCTAAAAGCACAGTTCATGTTTAAGTATAAAAGCAATTAAGTGTCACCTGTGATCACCGAAACACTTTAATTTTAGATGCAAAGATTAACTTTAGTTATGTTTTGTTCATTTTAGTCCTCATAAACTCTTATCGAACATGTTACACAAACAATAAAACGTAATCAATGCATAGGAAAATAAAGTTTTCTGCATTTTCCCTTTGCACAACTGAAGATATATTGGAAATGTTGCATGATGCATTATTTTGTTTTTTTTGTTTTGTAAATTAAAAAAATCCCTTGCTACATTTGCTATAAACACAGGAAAGTAAAGGTTCTCTTCTTTTGTGACATGCGCTTTATGAAGTATAAAAAGTGTACAAGGACTTGAGCTGGCTTTAGTCACCTGTTTTATCACCTTTGTCCCAGCTAAAGCATTGTTTCAGAATATAACTATGATAATTATATAATGCTAATTAAATATGCCATGATGCATAAATAAAAATGCTTTTTTTCTTAAATACCTAAATCCATATTGTCCCATTTTGGAGTTGCAGAATACTGCAACTGAAACTATTGGAGGCTCTGTGGTAGAAATCTAACTTTGCGAGAACTTTGGAAAGTAGTCATCCACTCTTCCCTATTTTTTTATTTTTTTGTGTGTGTAATCTGTACCACAGTAATGGCAACGTCTACGCTAGCTAAATCACAGAAGCAAAACAAAAAAGTCGTCTGTTCTGGCAAAGCAAGAGAAGCAGCTGCTGATTGGAAGAGTTTGAGTGGAGCCCACAGCCATCCTGAAGTGAAAGAATCTGCTTTCTTCTTTCAATGAATATAATTGTCTGCTCTAAATGCCTTCAGGTGAATGTGGGGCTTCTGGTTGGATGCATTTTGTTCATCACAGTTTACTTTACAACTGTGGATGTTCTGACTGATTGAATGAAAGAAGCCTGAACAAAACAGCTTTTGTTTACATAGTAGAGTAGCGCTCTTTAGTTTTTATATCTTCTGGAATACACACACACACACACACATGTTCATTATGAATTGAAAATATTTAAAGCATTTTTAAATCAGCATAATTTGTAGTGGTATAATGGTGACTTACTAAATGACTTGATTTTGTTTGTAGAAGTGTTGCTACCTCTCTGGAGATATGAGTCACTTTGTGATGTGTTGTCAGATGTCCTATACAATTCAATATGATAAAAACTGTAGTATTCTTGAGATTCATGGGATTTAATAGAAAACTAATCGCAAAATGTATCCTGATATACAAATGTAGTGGATGGTTCCCTTGTTTTCAAAATTCTTAACTGGGATTGCATGTAGATGCCGTCTTTACAGATGCATCTGAATTTCACCTCCAAACCTCCTGCGGCCTTGTTGCTGCAGCCTCCTGGGACTTCAGGGGGAGTTTGTCCCTGCGGTGAAGCACCTGGGGCTCTGTGCTCAGGGCGCCTTTGGATGTATGTGGCTCCTGTCTCCATGTCTTCCTTGGTACCTGGTGGGTGGGTTTGTGGCTCGTCACACCCGTTATAGCACATTTTTATGGCAAAATCTTACCTAGACAAGCATGCTCACACACACTTTTTTTTTTTAAATTGTTAAAATTATCCTTTCACCGTGACAGTATAATATAAGACAGATAATCTGTGAAGTCCTCTTTCTTCTCCCAGTTCTCCCAGCATTAACTGCAGAAATACACCACTGTCAGAGCCAACCAGTCAGACAGGAGGGTCTTTGCACTGTCAGTCACTTTCATTCTCACACCCTCCCCCTTGCTCCTTACTGTGCTACAGCTGGTTCAGTACAACATAACCTGCCACGAATACTAAAGCTAGTTGGCATGGCCACCGGTGATGGTGGGAAAACAGTTTTTCTGTATTGGTAATTTTATTTGCCATACATTGAGCAGCATTGATTGACAGAGCTCCTCATCACTCTGATTAGTGAGAGCAGTGCATTTCTTCAGACAACAGAAGCTCAGGAAGAAGATGCTGGAGACCAATCTATTCACAGATCACCTGTCTCATGTTATATTGTCACGACATGGTGACAGCTTTAACAAGTATGAAAAAAGCATATATTTGTAAAAGTTACATACTGGAGCTTTAAGGTTCTTGTGGGTAATCTGTCCATGTATATCATTTTATCCTTATAAGTCCCCCTATCTTATACAACCACACTCAGACTGATTTCACTGCTGAATGTCCCTGGAGATATTACAGCATTGGGTCTTCATTGTCCCAGTGGACATAATGAGCTCTCAAAGGCAGAAAGTGTGTCAGTAGTTGTTCAATTCTGGAGCTCTTATGTCATCAGAACAGAGCTGTGATCAGAAATTGCTTTCATTTACTAATACACATTTGCAGAAACATGTACTGATAATAATTGCTATTTGATGAGAAACCATGTTCCAAATGTAAAGCTATATTTATCTTAAAATTGAGTTAATCCTAAAATAACACCATGACCATTCTTTTGAGGGGAAAAGTATGAGGAACATATTTGTATGATGATTTCATTATGCTTAAAGCTGAAGTAAAATAAATTTTTACATGTATGTTAAAACTCACTATGTCATGACAGTATAATATGAGAGATAATCTAAAAAAAAAAATATTACTTCACCCTATGGACCTGCTGTCATCCATTAGAAACAACCAATCAGTGCTAGGAGGAAGGTCTTAGCGCTGACAAGGATGAAGCCTCAAGGCAAAATTTCAACTGTGAAGTCCAGGAGTGGAAGCATCCTGGTTTGCTGTAGGTGTCCGTTGCTCTGTCTGGGGTCATATTTCTGTAACCAAACAGGTGACAGGATGTTCATGGTCCAAAAGGTATTGCACAAACAAAATGTAAATATGCAAGGAAATTGTTTGTCAATCACTTTAGACAGTGTGATTGAGTGCAAAATCATCAATTAATACATTCCATCAAACATGGAGTTTAATACTGCAGCTTAATAACCTGCCGGTCAGAGGAAATTAGAATAAACTGAAGACTCAAACCCTTATCTGCACAGACACGAGGAATGGTCTAGAGGTCTGGTGTAATGGAAACTAGAGCAGTAGTGCTATTGACACATGGGCACAAAAATACTTTTAGAACAACTTGGTGAAAGCTGCGCTCCAAAGTGATTAGTACCAGAGTGCTACAGCTACATGAGATGGACATGTTTACTTTCAATCAAGCAGTTCTGGATCTCAGCTCAAATACAACACTGCTGAGCAGTGGTTTTATTTATTCATGCTATTTCTGTTTTATGACATGTAGCCATACTCAATTTTGAGTTCCTACACTGGACCTAAAAATACAGTGTCTTACATCTCATTTATGCTGAAAAAGTTCAACTTTCCAGCCACGGGTCAGTAATAAACTACAGCATAGGATTTGTTACCTTGAAGACTGGGTCATGAACTCATTATCTGATTTAGAGTCAAGAGAACAAAGAAGAAAAATGAAGACAATGTGAAAGGAAGAACTGTAGTGGGGGGGGTTCTCCACCTCCAAAGACCCTGCATTATGGTCAGACCTGAAAAGAATGTGATAACATTTTTTCCTGCATACTTCAACCCTGAATGTTTTTTTTTTCTTTTTTTATTTCAAGTCTGTTGAAAATTGTAACACCAAAAGATTATGAAAATATTTTCTCCAGTTGGATGTCAGAAGCATGTTTTTGAGAGAGCGAGAGAGAGAGCGAGAGAGAGAGCGAGAGAGAGAGCGAGAGAGAGAGCGAGAGAGAGAGCGAGAGAGAGAGCGAGAGAGAGAGCGAGAGAGCGAGAGAGAGAGCGAGAGAGAGAGCGAGAGAGAGAGCGAGAGAGAGAGCGAGAGAGAGAGCGAGAGAGCGAGAGAGAGAGCGAGAGAGAGAGCGAGAGAGAGAGCGAGAGAGAGAGACTGTGTGGTGGTGATGTCCTGCTAGAAACTTTGCAGGTATTTTGAGTTTATTTACTGATTAGGGTGTGACACCATGAGTTTCTACTAATTACCTTTTCCCAGTATTCTAAGTATTGAGACACTGAATTTTGGGTTTTCATTTTCTTTAAGTCACAATTATTAAATTTACAAAAGACTAGAAATATTTTTGGACCATGTGATGATGCGAGATAATATATGAATTTCACTTTCTAAGATGAATGACATGAAATATTGCACTATTAAATATATTGTTTTGTTTTATTTGTAGATTCAAATATTCATTGTATACCAAAATATTGTTAAATGCTGCATACAACGTCCACCCTAAAAGTTTGGTTCAGATAAATTACTTTTAAAATGACTGGTTGTATGCATGATCATGTAAAGTGTCTATTTTATTTTTTGCTTTGTACTCCTTTCTATATTGTCAACATACATATATTACCACACAAGTCTACTGTATGATGATATATGAAAAGCTTTTCTGAGATTGTTCATTTGAGGCTTCACTATCCAACTATATTCTTTTTGCTACCTTTCATGTGCAGATTAGAATGCAAAGTCTGTCATAACAAAATGGTCTGTCGTCAGCACAGAGATGGTCTACTTTCTTATTCTGACTGGGTCTGAAGTAATTTCTGTCACAGACCATTGACCCAATAGAGCAGAAAATGCCATCTTACACACAGTGGAGGATTAACTCTGTTGTATTATTATTTTTTTGTGTGTGTATGGAATGACTGAGTGTGTATCCATATGAATAGGTTCATATTGGTGTGTTTTTCCAGACTTTTTTTTTTTTTTTTTTTTTTGAAGCTCATTAAAAATTTTATTATCAGTTAAATATAAGCAGTTAGTTAAAATGATGCTTCTTCACACATGGAGTAAATAGTTATATTGTTAAAATGTAATGGCCCACTGCCAGGGTTTTAAGGTTCTGATTATGTGGTTCCAATTTGTTTGGACAGAATTCAAGTATACAAACATCTCCAGTTATTTTTTTGGTTCAGGCTTTTATTTTATTTTTTTACAGATTTTTTTTTTTTTTTACTATGACTCCTCATTGCTTTGCTTCCACTGTCTCTGTTGTTGACTGCTTGTTGCAATATTAACTTTGCCACGAAAGGGCTATTTAAGGAATGACACGTTGTAAATTTTAGGAGGAGCAGCACAGCTTGTTGTGTGAACTTAACAATGAATGCATGGCATAATTATGTGACAGCCATCACAAATAAACTGAGGCATTCATCACTGGTGGCAATTTGTGATGTTGTGCCAAAACCCACAGGTTCATCTTAATGTTATAATCAGATGCAATTAGAACCAAATGAAACATAGTTGAAAAATGTTACTGATTAGTCTGAATGCTTTGTTTTATCTCGCCCATTTGTTCCTGTGAACTAAAATGAATACATCCCCAAAATCTGATGACTTTAGACAAAGAGACAGATTCCGATTAATATTTTTAACTCTTTTTGAGTTAGACCATAAAAATACTAATTTTTTCCTTGCTTGGAAAATGGTGTGAAATGTGAAAAACCTTCTTTACTAGCTTGTTTGTTTGTGATTTGGGAACAGCATTAGGCTTCTAAATTTTAAGTATTAACAATTGCTAAACCATTTCTGAATCTATGCCAGGAATTTTAGCGAGTACACACAGTTGTTTTGTCAAGACGTTTGACAAGACACCCAAATTATTTGTTCGCCAGGCAGATTGGGATTTGAAGTAATTCTATAACCATTCTAACCTGTGATAAGATGTGATGTAAAGCCTGTGTTGCTTTTCTTTTAAAGTAATTAATTTAAAAACTGCTTTTTCAAATTGACTCAGATCTTTCATACTCTTTGGATCATATAGGTCAGTTTTAGTTTAGTCAGAACCAAGAATAAATCAATATGAATAGGTTTCATCATTATGGTCTGCATTCATCTGCATTACTCTGATCCTAAGCATTTACAGTTCTACATCATCTGACCTTATTTAAGTTGTACTGCATAATGTAACAGCAGTAAAAATCTGCAGTTTTATTAGTGAATACCTAGCTACAGATAGAAATAGACTGCCACCAAACCTTTTAAATGTTAGAATGTTGCATGATTTATTTAAGAATAACGTTAACCTACAATCCTTTAATTTACTGTGCACTGACCTTTTAACTGGCTTATAAAGAAGATTTGTGCTCCATTGTAATGAAAGTGTGCTTTTTAATATCTTGAAAATATAAAATTATGGGGCAAGTTGTTTGTTCCTAACTAATAAAATGCATAAATCTTAAATGTGCTGCTTGAAGCTGCAGTAGGGAGTTCTCAGAAAGCCTTGGACTTGGCCAAGAAAATTTTAAGCATGACATCAATACCGGGTCCCTCTCGTTGCTCTCTGCTGCAATACTGTCCTCAGCCACAGTGGAGCCTGCCGAGAACTTGAGAAATCAGCAATGGACTGAAGTCATATTGTGCTGCTCTAGTGATACCACTAGAAGCACTATACACAAAAGACGTATTTACCCTTTCAGACACATTCACAAGCGTGGACACACTGTGCAACTTGGAATTGAACCTACAACCATTGCAAGGCAGAAAGGGATACAAAGGATGTGCCAGTTGGCATTTGCGTTTTAAAATTTTGTAAAATGTTATTTCTAAATGTTAAATTAACAAAAATGTTAAAGAACGCAGACCAGCTGTTATAAAAATTAGACATTAAATGTACCACAAATAGTTTTGGCACATGGGTCATTTTATGCAAATATACTGCATGTTGCTTAGTGTATTTTGCATTCTGTTATATTTTTGGGGTTACACCTAAACGCAACAGCATCAGATTTTGCTGCAGACAAGTTATTTGCTGTCAGCTTTAGGTATTTGGTCTCAAAACTGAGGCTGCACAGAGGCAGAAGAGCTGCTTTATATGAATGCATCCTTTGGTGATTCATTCCAAATAGGTTGTGCTAAATAGGCTTTACCTACAGCAGCCACTGAGGTTCCCACACGTGTTAAATGACCTTCAGTTGTCTTTGAGTAAACCAGTTGAAAGATGAACACACTTGATTTTTTTTTCAGGACCTTTTTTTCCAAGTTCTATATAGATATGGTATTCTAGTTATTTTGAAATCTACCTATGCTTATGGTAATAAGCACATAATCAGTATGTTCTATGAAACAGGTAGCCTTACACTGTGATTGTAGCCTTTACTTTTTTGGGGTGGTCAAACAAAAAGGCTAACTGATCTTGTATCCTATATGGTGAAACAGGTGAAGAAGGTAGACCAGATCAATTTGTTGACCTCATGGGTCATATTTGGAATTGATTTCCCTCACTCCATTTTCCCAGTGTGGAAACTCTGTGAAGCAGTAAATCAGTTTCTCAGACACAATAAAAAGAACAACTGCTGCTTGGAGGAAGGTTTTCTTCAGCAATGAATAACGCATTCCCTCTCTTGTGAACACATACTAGAGGTTGGCTAAGACATTGACTCACAGGTGCATTAAATTTAGTTTTAGCATCCTTTTAATATTTGCCACCTTTCTTCACTGGAGGGTACTTAGCCAATAACTCAGCAGGTGTTTTTGATAACAGTACATTGTGCTCATATCAAAGTCCATTTATATTGCATATTCACAACTTCATCTGACCAAATTGCTTCATGATAATTGACATCATAGTTATGAGAAAATTACGTTTGCTTAAAAAAATAAAGAAAGATAAAATTGGCAGTAAAATACCAATGAAATAATACAAATAAATACCAGGACATACTTAATTGCAGTTGCAGGAATTTACTAAAACTTGAGTCAATTATGTACTAATTTTTTGGCCTTTTGTTAGAGCCTTTACCTTGTAAAGAACCTGTAAAGAAAAACCTTTACAGGTTTTTCATAACTGTAAGCTGTAACACCTGCGGACTGTTAACTTTATGGCTAAAATAACATTACTTTTTAAAAACAAAGACTATAAAGACAATTGTCTCACACACAGTTTGTGCACAAAACTGTAATTTGGTACACAAATCTCTTATAACTCAAAAGGCTAATAATATTAAACATGTTTCAAGTGCTACTTAAGTCATTTAATTATTTCCAGTTTGGCTACAATTTCCACATTATTTAGTGAAGATTTGTTTTTTAAAACTTTTAAATTGCTTTAACTGCTCTTCTTTTTTTCTGTTTTTTTACATTTTCTGATTTGTACAATCATTATTTTTACATCCATCCCAAAACATATGCATGGTATGGGCCATCGTAATTTCTGTCATTCCAGTGTCTCACTGCAAGCTACTCCTGCATTCATGAACATTTTGGCTATATCTTACCAAAGTCTGTACCTGGATCATGACTCTCTCCTCTTTGGTGGAATCCCTCGGATTCGCTAGTTCTGCCTCCTTCCTGCCATTGGCAAACATATCCATTATTTTGATGCATTTTGGTGGGTCCACTTGTAGGCATTTTTGCCTATTTCCTCCCAATTTTTTAAATTACGGCAGCAAAGGACTGGTCAATGGTTTTGGGCTGACCGGCAGTATACCCCTGACTGAAGGAGTACCCTCACCAGTGAGTTTGATAGAGGAAAAAAATAAGATTGCAACACACCCACATACACACACCTTATCTACTGAAGCTGTTTCCTGTCTATTTTCGAAGAAGACTACAGCTCTGATGGCTTTGATTTGATTTTTGCTTCAGCTCTTGTCATCCTAAATGGTTCCTAATGACTTTGGCAGGATATGAAGACAATTACCATTAATTTAACAATGCGGAGGTGCTTTTCTCCTCCAGTTTTGGTTAAAAGTACCTGTTTTACAGAACTCCATTTTACATGCTCCAGTAATGGTGTTTAGAAAACGCAGGCAATTAAAAATCCACCTGTTCTCTTATTTTATTTTTGTCATTATACAGACATGCTTTAAATCTTTGCCTAAATTAGGTTAATTTAAAGCAAGGCAAGCTGTTCTATATTCTTGAATTAGTTTTTGACAGTGTATGCAAGGAAAAAAGAATTTAATCCTCTAACTCTATGTTTCTCAGGTGCCACGATTTTAAGCAATTCTGGCATCAAATGTTTACTGTAAGACAAATCTATTAGTATAGCAGCATCTATGCACAAGAAACTGTTAATCAGATTGTTTTATGGGAAACCATAGACATAGACAATAAAGTCAACCTTTTAAAAAAGAGAAATATATTAAAGGAGCTTACATGTGCAACACAAAGGTATTTCATATATTATACAAGTGTCTTTGAGAACCCTTGACGGTTTAAAAGCTCTACATAAGTCAGATTTCATTTCATTATTAGTCAGAATGATCTGTGATATAATATTGAAGTGTTGTAGAGTATATTTTTGAAAGTTTCTGGAACGGTAATGGGATTAAAATAACCTGGAACAGGTGTCAGTGGCTTCCAATGCAACATCAGTGCAGTTTCTGCAGGCCATGCAAAGTAGTGAATGAGTTTGGGATTCATGGAATAAGGAAATACGGCAACTGCATTACTGATGAATTTTCATCCGACTTTATGATACTGCCAACGCACACTGTGACTTATAGCGTATTGGATACTGTTAATCTGAGTAGCCAATAGCTCTATTGAAACATTTCTTTACATTAAGTTTAGAAATGAAGGGTCTAATGATGGACTACTGAAATTTGACTCTTTAATTTGTCTGCCTTTTTTATGGCTCAGTGAAGTTTATGCTTTTGTCAAGGGCCTAAGATAACGGGGGGGAGGGGTTCAAACTTGGTGGACTGTTTGATCGGAGGCCAAAATTGTAACATTTATTACATTGTCAGGTGTTTCAAACAAACCAAACCCTGTGGAAAAACCCACCTGCTTATGCAGTGCTGCATCAAAAATCTCTGAAGAAAGCAACACACAAACCTCTGAACAAGACAATGAGCGCAACTTCCTCCTTCACAAAGTGCTAAAATTTGGCAGCCGATTTTAGCAGTTGTAGGATTTATTTTATCTTTGGCAAATGTGCCAAGTAAATGCTATTTAACAATTTAATCAGCATGAGCGGAAAATGAGGCAGACATGCACATTTGGTTTAGTTGTATTTACCCAGAATGCCATGCAATACTGTCTGCTTCCTTCTTTTGGAGCTGTCTGCAGTCTGCTTTGGCATTCATATATGCTTTCTCTTCAACGAAGCTGAGACCTTGGTTTTTTGGCGTGCCAGAGTTCACTTTTTTAGCCCAGATCAGAGTTCAAATATGCTTTCACACCTTCCAAAACAATCTGGATTTTCCAGATAAATGAACTGGAATTTGACTAACGTGGATTAAATAGGACTGGTGTGAATGCATCCTCAAAGAGTAAGATCGGGACGCCTGTGTTTTGCATTCAGCATATATCTTTTAGGACTCAACAGTACCTTTCTCATTCCATTAGGTGACTTGTAAGATGGGTGTTGCCTGCTGTGGCTGACAAAGTGAGCATTTCCAAGAGACTTTTGGGGTCCAGTTACTTACCCAGTCTGCTGTATTCAGGACTCTGTTCCGTTTCTGATACTTATGTCCAGCTGTGATCTGCTTCACTGAAGGGAAAATCTCTGATGGCCGACTCTCCTCTCTACCGTGATAGAGACATGCTGTGATGCTGGGAGTGTTTCCATCTGTCATTTTGTCACTTTGCACCTTGGTTACATCTTTCCTTTTGTGTCCAATATTATCCATCTTAGTATATGTGTTTTTTGTTTTTTTTTTCTTTTTCAGATTTGCTACATTTCCAATTCTGTCAAAATCTGACACTTAAGCTGAAGATGTGTTATTGTTGCGACAAAGGTGGAAAGTAGCAAATTATGCTACATTACTTGGATTACTCTAACACACCTCCTTCTTCAAGGTTTAGCAGTATGGAAAATTTTGCCAAATGGATGAAGCTTTAAGATCGCTTTAGATGCCACACAAACATTTTTATATCTACACTCCGCATCTTTTTTTTTTTTTTTTTTAATAAATGTTTTGTTCTCTATTGGCATTTATTTGGTAGTTGTCAGACAGGAATGCAGGTTGTTCTGGGTTGGGGGGGTTGATATTTGGCAAAGGTTATCGGGCCAGCTGTGTCAAGAACTAAGGCCTCTGAACATTGGTCACAAACTTTACCCTTGCACCACCACAGGCGCTTCCACTTTGCTTTTAATGAACTAGAAAAACTCACACAACACAATTTTTTTTCAGCACCATTCCCTGGCATAACCATTGACCCTCTGTGTGAGGTAAGTAACCACGTTCTGAAAGGACTTGAATTGTGGTCAAATTTAACCTTTGGCTGTAATAAAATGAACCACTTGTGTTATGGTAGTCATTGCATGTTCTATTTTCAAAGTTTTGCCACATAATGATTCCTAGTGTCTGATGTACTGATAAACTGTCAGGTCACCTGTGACATTGTTTCTCATTTCCTTGAATAAATTCACTCTTGTGACAACACATTGTGGGGACTCCATCTACAGTATTGTCAGTCCCTCAAGTTTATTCCAAGTCATCCCCATCTGACTTGCACCTCTGAACACGTCTACAAAGACATCTTCTTTGTTCTTGTGCCACTTATTGAATGTAAACCCCCAAATCACCGCTGTTGCGTACAGGCTCGAGTGCACTGCATGGATAAAAATTAACAACTGGACACTGTCCAAATTGTTGGTGCTCTTACCTACAGCTAGGAGCAATGACATGAAATTTTTTCTGTTTTCTACAAATTGTTTTTGGGAATTGGCAACATGCTGACTTACAGAGTCGGCAACGGTGTTTTGGCTTAAACTCGTATTTATAAATGATTGCCTTTTTCTGGGTACACGGCATTTCAGTTTTCCATCACGCAATTTTTGACAAATTCATTATTGGTGAAGTGCTGGGCTGGTTTTGGCGCCTCTGCTGCCACAATAAAACTGGCCTTCACATCTATGTCCTACTGCGGTTTTGTCTCTTGTGAGGACAGCCTGCTGTGACGCCAGATTTTTCTTTATTCTTGCTCCTGCTGGAGTCTTTGTTTTGTATCTGTTGTGGTGCTGCATTTCATATAGTCTTATTAGGTTATATTATTTTATCAGAGCCACACTCTCTGAAGACACACAGCTTTGCCCTTTACATTTGTAAACATACACCGTCTCCCACCTGTCTTGAAAACCCCTGTTTTCAAAGTCTATTTGTTTAGAAAATTTTTGAGAAGGGAAGAATTTGAAAGTAAATAAAAGTGCTGAGAATCTCCATAAGGCCACAGATGAATAAGGAACTCAATAAGCAGTGCATTTTGTGACTTCTGGTGGTGCGTGCAGCATATCTGCAGCTCAGCTGTAATGGTAATTACCGTGCCATATATAACTTATTATGTCAAATTCAAGTCCCTTTTTTTCACTATGGGTCATTTTAGGTGTTTTTTTTTCCTAATACAGTATTGATATTATGAAGACTTGAAATGATATATTGTAAATAGCAAAGATTGAACAAAAAAGAAAAATGCTGAATACCTTCCATGATCTTTCACCAGATGTCAAGGTCATGGATGTACTGCTGTTGTGCAAGACTGAAGTTTAATTTGAAAATTAAAGAGCATGTTAAATAACTTGTAAAAAAGCAAACTGAACTTTATCTATGGTGATATCACACAGTGAAATTTAACACTCTTTGTTGAAGAGACTGTATATCTGTCACGATTTGCGGTAGAGAGGTGGTGAGGCAGACACAGAGGACCCAGGTTGGTGTGAAGGATAAGATGATTTAATGAAGAAATGTCAGAAATACAAAGTCCAAAAATCCAGGCAGCACAGAATGAGTGGAAGACTAAGGCTCAAAACTGGTAGCAACTGGAAAACAAGAGGCATCTGATAGCAGACTTGACACTACTAGACAGATAAGACAAGGACCCAACAAGGAACACAGGTGGGTTTAAATACACGGGGAGACAACCAGGAGAAACAAGGAACAGGTATAACTAATCAAAGGGTAGACGGGACAACACAGAGACTCTACAGAACACAGAAACCTAAATAAACACACAGAAACAACCAAATCCTTACAATATCTATGTATTTTCCAAGCACAAATTGCCATTTTATAACGTGATCAAGTTGCCTGTTAACTTTTGTCCCTATAAAAAATTTTGTAAATAGCAAAGTGACTTAAGCATGAGGAGGAGCTGCGTGGAAAAGGTTATATTCGGTGTAAGCAAGTGTTTATACATCCTGAATGGACTGTATAAACATGCATATTTCTCAAATATGCATGAAATAATCCAAGCAACGTCACTGGTGTGTTTTCGATGACAAATTATCATAATATGATGTAAAGCTCAAAAAAGTTCATTTTACATAATCTCCCCCCCCCCCTCCTTTAAGACATGTTTCTTTATGTCAATATAATGCCAATCATATTTCGTCACCCCTACATACCGCTGTTTGGTTCTTGAATAAACAACAATACAGATATCTCCACATTTACAGTATACAGCAATTGAAAAAGCGCAAAATTAATTTATACTTAATAAAATGAAGATGACTTCAAGGTGAAGTTCATTCGTTCTGTTTTTTTTCTTTGCATGGTTTACATATTGGTTGTGGGCCTTGTGCATTTTTAAAACAAAGTCTAACCTAAAATCACTTTTAGACCACATTCATCTAAACCTAGAACAGCGCTTCTCAATTCCAGTCCTCAGGCCCCAGAGCAGCTAATTCAAATGATTGCATGACCATCAAGTGCTGTAGAAGCCTGTTAATCACCCACATATTCAATCCAGGTGTGTGGCAGAAAGGAAACACTTAAAACATACAGGGCAGGGGGGCGTGAGGACAGGAATTGAGAAACGCTGACCTAGACTAAATGTATCGATCTAAAACAGACCTGTGAATAGATGTATCATTAAATTGTGTGTAAAAAGGTCTATGTGCATCATAGGCATTGAAATCAGTATATTTCTTGCTGGGACTAGGTTGTGTACTGTATTAAGTGTAATTATCAGTTGAATGTCCTCGCATCATAATTTATGTTATTATTACCATCTGTTGATGCATTGATGTTTTTTCCATTTGTTGAAATATTTCTTCAAACCCTGACACATTTTCTGATTCTTATTCAAAGCAGCTGAATTGATGATCCCTTTAAACTATAGGGGGTAAAGCTGTATACATCTTCAGCAGGGAACCGTTTAAGCGCCTTGCAGGTTTATCTCCGTCTCTGAAGATGAATGCTGAGTCTGAGCTGAATGACTTTTGAATCCATTATGAATTCTCTTTGTAGCTCACTTTTCCCACCATCCTCAGGAATGTTGGATCACTCCAGGAGGTGCCCTTGTGTATTTTGGTGTCCAAACTGACCTTAAAGACAAATGAGAGGGTCTTTAAGTTGATCCCTCCATCAGACTCTTTGATCTATAAAATGCAGGAGGAAAAAAAGTCATAATTGGAACTGTCATTGTTTAAAGCAAATGGTTGCCTGAGACTAGTTGCATCAATTGTATTTTAAATCCCCTTGAGAGTTGCTTCATAGATGTGTCAGAGCATGCTGAAGCTGAAAGCTGCCCTCCTACAATAATCCACTTTACTGCGCCACAGGAAGCTATCGTGAACTCCAGATTAACAGCAGTGACACGAGCCTGCCCTCTCAGACCACATAAAGCTGCCTTCAGTTACTCGCTACAGTGAAGTAAAGATGTTTTGGGCTAAAATGTGGAACCTGAGCTTCACATTCATGACAGTGAAAGTCCATGAATGAATGCAAGGACGTCTACACATAAATAAGACATACTGATCTGTGAAAACACAAAAAAATTTCCAGGATTTAATTAATCAAAGATGTGAATTTGGACTGACATTGCTGTTAAAATATCATGCATCCATCATAAACCCCCTTTTTTTTTTTTTTCAAATACATTAGCAAGTCCACCTCCAACATCAAATATTTAAATGTGACAAAAACAATAAAGTCATGAAAGTCTGGGTAAAGTGGATAAATACTTTTGTCATAGCCGTGTATTTAGTCATATATGTATTCTATTATGCATTAGTGCATCTCACTTAAAAAGTTGCATAACTTTATTACTTTCGCTTTTAACAAATGCATGTAATTGTTTACAATCCACCCTAATGGTGGATTTTTATCTTGAAAATATTACTTTTCGGAGGCTTTAAATGGCCATCTGTGGGTTCTGTGCATGCATGTTTTTTCAAAGATGCACGATGTACATCTTTGAAAAAACATGCATGTGGTTTTTTGGCTTCAATCATTTAATTTTTCATCAGTACTGTCTGCCAGTGTTTTATGTTGAGATGAAGCTTCTGCCAACAAAGTGAGAAAATGTCAATAGGAATGGAAGAACTCCATTACATTCTTTAATCAGATGGCTCAGGGTAATTACCAACAAAAGCTTTTTGCATTCATTGCTCCAAATACTTTGTTTGTAGGTTTTCCTTTTAGAATAGAAGCCAAACAAAGTCATCTTTTACAACCACTCTAGTAGAATACCACTACAATCTCAATAGTAAGCCACAATGTGGATTAATTGTTTAGGGGGGGGTTATGGATAAGTATGCAGTTTTAAAAATGTACAAAACTCCTATTCCCAGGTCAAGGCACAGTCTGAGCAATAAAATTCAGTTTTTTAGCTATAGAACCCAAACGAGGCAATTAAAAAACCCTCTACATAGATATACACTGGTCTTTCACTTCTAAAGTTGATTTTTTTGGGGATCAGTTTCTGGCATTGTATTGTTTTCATACTGCCATTACAAAGAATGGATTAGCTATCTGCCTGTGGTGGACTTTGCCACAAACAAAAACCAAAGGATGAATGTAAATGAGCAAGCATGTGTTATCACAATGATGTCTTAGCAAGCAGATGCATTTGTGAGCTCTAAACCCTTCTTATGTAAATGAGCTTTAACAATCGCTGCACTATTTCCCTGTTTTGGAATCATGGGAAAATAATAATAGAAAAACCAGAGGCAGACATGCTTCTAAAGTTATTTGGGTTTTTTTAAATTAAATTTAACCAAATAACTGTACTTCTGTATTTTAACATATTGCATTTTATTATATATTTTTTTTTAGTCCCATGGCCTTCAAGTAGCTCCAAAAGACATGTGTAAATCAATGTGATTAGCAATTCCCTTTAATATTGTATTATAAAACATGTCTTAGATGAGAAGTAATGATTTGCATTGTATAAAATATTGAAAATGGGATCTGTTCTTGATTTTCCCTCAGAATCTTTAACAGCAAAAGCAGCAGCAATTCAAAAACATCCAGCTGACAAAGTTGATATAAAACCATAGCAGTAAAAGTAAGTAAACAGTTGTAAAGAAATTACTGTTGCACAGAAGTTTAATTCTCATCTATTTGTAAGAAACTGCTTCTTTTATTGGTCTGTGTTAATATAGTTGCATTAACTTTGGTGATGTATTTATATTTGTCTACACATACAACTGCGTTTTATATGGAACAGTTGTATTTCTAATCTATTTAGCCATTTTTGCACATTTGTCTTTGGAGAACTGTTTGTTTTATATACACAGTGTACATTTTTCAGAACTTTACAGATATAATGCATTTGGAAAAGCTCAGGCAACATTAGAAACACCAAAACTAGATGTTTTTTCTTGTTCAGAGATAATTTGGGCTTCCAATAGACAACGTGCTCTTTGGTAAATTTTCCCTATCCACAAGGTTTTATTTTTTCCTGCTCCGATCACTGCTTATATGTTCGTTTAGTAAATTACCTGGGAAGTAGAGCAGTGAATGCTGGAATGACAATGTAATGATATACTTTATTTTTCTTTAATAAAACGTAAAGCTGATCTTCATTATAAACGTTATAATGCACCCAGATTTTGTCCTGCAGTGTGTGAAAATGTTAAGTCTAAATTTGCTGTCACATTTATGGCCTTTGACTAGCTGCTGTTGAATTGAGGATATTTTAAGAGATGCAGTGACACACTACACACAAAGGTGATCGCTTATGTGCTTTTACTTGCATATAAGATAGAATAATTTTATATAGAGCTTTGCTAGTTGTACTGACCACCCAAAGTGCTTTTCATTAGAGCCACATTCAGCCATTCGGACTCACAAATGCACACAATTATATACACTATCATGCAGTTGGTGAGCAACACATGGTAAAGTGCTTTGCCTGTCAAATCAAATCCACAAAGGTATGATTGCAAGACAGATGCTTTAACCATTAAGCCAAAGTGTCACGCTACCCTTAATCTCAAGGATTTGATGTGATGTCCCTCTTTTGTATCAGAAACCACTTCAATTGTTTGGTACATTTTTGACAGTACCATTGTGTGAGAGGGTGATGACCTCTTAAAGTTAAAATTAGGGTTCTGTGTAAGTCAGTCAAGTGGATCCACACCAAACTCTCTCATCCACATCTTTATAAACCTTGCTTTTTGCACAAATATGTGGTCATGTTGGAACAGGAAGGAACCATTCCCAGACTTTTTCCCATAAAGTTGTGAGCTTGAAATTGGTGCGCTAAAGGACTAAAAGTACCTTTTACTGGAGCTAAGAGGCTAATCCCAAAGCCTGACGCACAACCCCACACAATAATCCCATTTGTACCTAATTTTATTTTCGACACAGCAGAGTCAGGCAAGTTCTGTTCTTCTGGTAACTCCCAAACCCATAATGATTCATAAAATTGCCAGAAAGGGGGCATGATCCATGATTTCTGAATTTGTCTCAACTGTTCTATAGTCCAGTGACAGGAATCTTACCTGGGTAGAGATGAGATTTTCCAACCACTTTATTTGGAGCTTTCTTCCTGATAAGTTTATGAAAAACAATCTCTGCCATAGTTTATTCTTGGCCAGTTTATGTAAATGAAGAATATGTGGGATATTGACACAAAACTCGGAGATGTCACTCCTCCCAACAAGACATGGGGTTTAGATGAATACATCTCCCTAGGACACAGAGTTTTCCAGACTTTGTTCACTCTTGACATGACAGTTTGGAATAATGTATCTTTTACTGCCCTCTGGGTGGCAACACTGTCAAACACATCAGCAGGGAAGAAATAAGGACACCACAGGAGGAGCAGGAGAGAGATGGAGGGGCGGGAGTGACCATTTCCAGTCTATGCTACATAAATCAAAATGTATATATAAATATATTTAAAAAAAAGGCTCAATACAGAATAAATCAAACTCAGTGAAACCATGAAATATGACCCAATCCAAAAGGTTAGACACAGCTATCCATCTATAATTAATAAGTAGGTATGTTGAGATGTTTTTACTTGTACATTAATAAACCAGAAAACCAGAGGAAGGAACAACTTTTAGACATTACAGTCACCCCAAGTTTTCTCTTAAATCTCCTAAATAGATTCATGAGAAAACTTTTAAAGCTTCTAGAAAGACATATTTCTGCAATGTTCTGTCAGATCCCCTTCACTATTACATGCATTCAGGAGAATGTGCCACTCTTGCTCTATAATTTCCTGCTTCTAAGCGTATGTTTATATAGACATTTACCCTAGATATAAATTAAAGCCCTGTACAGTGAACCCTCGTTTTTCGCGGGGGTTGCGTTCCGAAAAGAACCCGTGATAGGCGAAATCCGTGAAGTAGTTACCTTTATTTTTTACAATTATTATACAGCATAATTAAATACTCTACATTGAAACCAAAGAACAAAACCTGTTTTCAGGCCCAGTTTTAACAAATATAATGCTTTCTTACAAATAACTACAGTAAAATCATTTTAATCATCAATACAAAGTACAGTAGAACAAATTGTGACTCGCATATTTCACTGTGCCTGTGACTGTGACGCTGCGGCCTGACTCCGCTCTCTAGTGTCTTTTTCTTCTGAAGCCTGTGGTGCAGGTGTGTTTTTTCAAAAGAAGAACATAGTTGTCAGTAGTTGCTGTCGCTCTTCTTTTCTTCTGGGCAAAAACATTTACCAAAATTTGCCAAGCTGTGTTACATATATTTAAATACCGTAACGTCATTGGCACACAGATAGAGAAGAGACTGTTTAGCCAATCAGGACGCAGAATACAATGCACTGTGGGGAAAAAAAAAAAAAAACCTGCACAAAAAATCCACGAGGCCATGAAAAGTGAACCACGTTACAGGGAGGGTTCACTGTAGTCTGCTTTTGAACATGAGATGATGTTCCCATCTTAAGTTTACTTCCTGAAGTCAATATCTGCTGGATTTAAAAATGGGTTTACTTCAAAAAGCTGAAAACTGGTCATTTGTACCAACTGTGATGACTGAGCCAGTGAACTACAACAATTACGCAAGAAATGTAGTGCGATGGAATGTATTGAGCAATATCCATAAAAATCAAATAATGCAATTACATGTACAGTTAACTGCCATCTTTTCTTGAATCAAGCGAAGCACTTCAGCTACTTTTAAAAAGTCTGCCTGGATGAACTGTCATGTTGCAGCCCATCAGGCTGTCTGAACAGTTTGAAAACATGACGTTTATAGATCAGTGAGGTTTTTCTACTTCTACTTAAAAAAAAACTGTTTTTTCTAGGTTTAGCATATGGTAAATAAAAATAATAATAATAAAAAAAATCAGTTTCTATATAAAATGAGTTAAATTGTCATCTCTCTGCACTTTATAACAAAGGGTCCAATTCATATCCAGTCATACAGATCATATATTCCTATCTAGTTCTATGAAGTAAGTTAGAAGTAAACACATTTCAACTGATCAAAAAATGCTAAATTATAGAAAAATCATTAAAAAAAATAAGTCATTTCAAAAAATCATATCAGAATACCAGCATATTGCACGGTATAGTGTGCAAATGCTCCTGTGCAATATGTATTGGAATGGTTAAATTCACTATTGTATCTTGATCAAGCACCTTGTACAGTAAGTGTGGAAAGGACTAACTCCATTTTAACATTAAGTATCCTCCAGCAGAATGATGGGGATTAAGAGAGTAAAGCATTGTGTTTGTACTTCCTTTTGGAAAAAGAGCAACATTAATGGCAGCAGTAACTGCCAGTAATCCATAAGCTGAATTTAAAGAGAGCAGAGTGAGAACAGGTAATACAGATAACAATTATGTCTGTAGTCTGCATCACAAACTCTCAAACTTCCTGTTGAAAGAACTGATTTATAAGGTCAACAGTATGGAACACATACTGGTGAGCAAATACATCATATCAAATATCCTTACAACTTGCAGTCAAAACAAATTTAATTTTCCTTTTACAATTATTTGTCTTGTTTGAACTGACAGTAGAACTAAATTAACTAGTCTTTAAAGAAAATGTTGACTTTACTTACCTAATTACTTCTCATTTCTCAGTAAATAATGTAACAACTCTAGAAACCACAAATAAACTCGCAATCTGAGAACAAAGGTCTATGTTTGGAACATAAACAACAATCAGTCATTTATTAAAGCATGGAGATTGATTATTCAGAGTCTTATGGGTAAAAAAGACTGTTCAGTTGTAGTCTGGATTTAACAGCCAACAAAAAAGGAGCTTCAGTTCAATATTTCACATGTCATAATTGATCCTGATGTTCAAAACCCTAGAAGTTCTTTTTAGAGTTTTATGGACCTTAGCAAAGTCAATCAGTGCAACCTTATGGATGCCTTTGTCTTTCTGTTTCTCTCTCGGGTTAAAAAGGGCACAGTAAAGCCTTTTAGACTGTCTATATAGAAGTCGAAGCTTGCCAGCAACCAAAATAATCAATAAAGTTTGTTGTTTCAACCTACTTTGCTAAATGAGTGATCGCCTGCTGATTGAGAGATGTCCTGCTGATCGGCTCTATAATTAGAGAAGTTCAAAGCTTAAATAGATCCATTGTACTACAGATGGATATTCTGCTAACGTGGATTTGGCAAGCTATTTCTGCTGTATTTTTACAAATTCAGAAGAACAATAACTGTTCTCAGTGCTTCCGGGATGTCTGATTATTTCCTTTATTTATTTATTTATTTATTTAACTTTATTCAGTATCAGAAACCACTGTGCTGTCACTGTGAAATGAGATTTTGCACAGCAAACCCATGAACATTAAGAAGGCACTGGTTCTGAGTGTTTTTAATTTGCTTTCAGCTGGCAGGTCATGTTGTGCAAAAGTCAATTAAACTAAACCATCATGTTTTCCTAATTTGTAAATAAATGTTTCAAATAAAGCAAAACATTTTCCTACTGTCACACAGAACAACAGTGCCTTTTTTTTTTCTTAAGTTTGAGTAAATAAAAAAAACAATTTGCAAAATGCTTATGCAGAATGTTGTGTCCTAGATATGTTCTTTTATGTAGTTTTTGGCAATAACTTCTGCTTGATTATTTCTAGCATCTCAACTGCTGTTAACCGTTTGTAGCATAAGTGATCAAGGCTGGGTTATATGCTTTTAGACATGCACAGACAAGTTAATTAAGGACTTGTGAGTTGGAGCCCTCATGCATTGGGTAATGAAAATTAATCTGACACTGCAGTGGACGTCTTCTGCATAATTGAATGCTGTCCAGAAGAAATGCCACACTGAGGTTTGTGAACAGTCACATCTAAGCCTTTTGGATCTAGCAGACTTAAACGTTTGAGCATAGCAAAGCTTTGTGCACTTTAATTAGACATGGCTGATGAGCAGGTGAAGTTATTTGCCTGCCAGTGTAACTTAATTAGCAAGTGATGGCAAAGATCAGGAGACACTTGAACTTTGTCATATTGTCTCACGATATCAGATGGTAAACAAGAGAGTGGCATTCAAAGTCTTGGGGCGTTTGCATGCTTGTTCTGTGGCTGTGAGGCGGATTTGTTGACTATAGAACAAGGAGTCATTGCTTGATTGGACAAAAAAGTTGATGTAAAAGGTTAATCACAAGGAGGATGAGGACAGCTTTCACATTCTTTCATTTTTTCTATTTGTGTTAGTACTGCCTGGCAGTGTTTTTCAAAAAAAAAAAAAAAAAACACCTCCCTGGCATGACACTTAATCCAGCCATTAGTTATACCCGCTTATCCTTGCAGGGCCTCAGGGGGGCTGTTGCCTATCTCCAGTGATCATTAGCTGAGAGGCGGGGTACACCATGGACAGGTCACCAGTCAAAGGATAACATGGAGACACAGGACAAACAACCATGCATACACATGCCCATACCTAAGGACAATTTAGAGACCAATTTACCCATCAGCCAAGTTTTTTGGACTGTGGGAGGGTGAGAAAGAACATGCAAATGCCACACAGAAAGAACCCAGGACCTTCTTGCTGCAAGGCAGCAGTGCTACCAAATGTGCCTCTGTGCAACCCATCATAAATATTCCAAAATATATCAAGCTTTTTTTTTTTAGAATGAATTATTTTTACTTTGTGAATGCTGAGAGTGATGAAAAATTACATAGTCGCTAAATATTTGTTTTCGACAGCTGGTCTGACTCACTCAGTGTCATTTTGGACATTGGCGGTTTTCTGTGCATATTGTGTTTTATGGTGACATGTGCCAAGGTCTTGTTATTTATATCCAGCTCACACTTCATGATTCAACATGTTAAGCTTGCGCCAGATTTGTTTGGAAGAAAAATGTGGAAAAAGCTTTAGAAATGTCAAGCTTGCACAAGCAAACTTCTTTTTAGGAAACACTAGTTGTTTTTATTAAACAACTAGTGTTTTTAGGAAACACTAGTTTAACTGTTTAACAAGAATAAACGTGGGTGGTTTTCTACTGCAGTAAATAGTATCTCTGCAGTGCTTTGTAGCAGTCCTTGTTTATTTTGTCTTAGGCGGTATGTATTGGATGGTAATATACTTTTCTTCAATTTGCTAATTTATTGTACAGGAATATTGTATATTCTTCCAGCAAGACATAATTTCATAGTAACTGCATAAAGCACATAGTTCTTTTAGCTATAGATGGCTAGACATCTAAACATCGACAGCAGCAGCAGAATTTCATCTAAAACCACAGAATAGTTGCCTCGTTACAGATGACCAAAGAATCCCAGACAATAACAGATGTCTGATAGAATACAAATAACATGGGCCCTGTCTGCAGGGCTAATTTTGGCTATGATTGGCTGCACATAGATATAAAATAGGGGTGGTGTGAAGAAATTCCACTCAGCTTCATGACCATTATAGAGTGAATTTCTGAAGAAAAAAAAAAGAAAGGATATATATATATATATATATATATATATATATATATATATATATTTTATTTTTTTTTGTTTGTTTGTTTTAACAGTGACCTCAATGATCTTTGAGGTTTTGAGAATGTGCTACCACAGTTACATAAGTTTGCTAACTCCACTGCTAACACTAAATGGATTGCCTTGTCTGGGCATTTTGTGTAGATACAAGGGAGGTTTTATGCCAGGCTGGCTGAATATACTTATTATAAACATAAACCCAATTCAATGAAACACTGCCATGAGTCTATTTTAGCCATATGCTTTTCACCTGTACCTTCCATATGTTAAAATAGTTTGTCATTAAAACAAAACCTTCATATGCACCAAAAAATACATTTCAGTGTTTTGGGTTGCCCCCCTCCTCTCGCCTGCCCAAAAAGAAAAAAATATGCTGATAGCAAAGTAAGACACAGAACACTACTCAACTTTGGTAACATTTAACTCAAACCATATGTCTGCAGCGGGCTTGTTTTACCATATTCCAAAAAGTTCATTGTTCATTATGCCAAATATACTTTAGTTGGAGGAAAGATAAATGAGCAGCTATTTTTTTCTGAAAGTATTTTTCACAAATAAAGCTACATTGAGCACAGTGTAATATTGTGACTTGTTTTACATTAATCTATTTGAAATACATAAAACACTATGGAAAATAAATTGCACCATTCCCCAGTTTGTCTTTTTTGTACATATATGTTTCAGATCATCAGGGAAAAATAAGAAATCTTTAGTGGAACCTTTCTGATAACATGAAGTAGGATGGAAACATCTTATTACATAAATTTCTAATATAAATAAATTAAAGAGCAGATGTGAAAAAGACTTGCCATCTATCATTCTGGAGAAGATTACAAATCCATCTCTAAGGCATTTGGAATCCAGAGGACCACAGTAAGAGTGATGAATGTTCCAAGGAGTGGCTAAAATTTCTCCCATTAGTGCTTTGACAATCCATCCTGAAGGTCACAAGAGAATCCAGAATAATATCTTTAATTTTTATAGGCCTCACTTATTTCAAGAAATATTAGCATTTTTCTGCCTTTTGAACCATCTTTCTGTCCTTAAATAGAGAACATATTAGGTTTTGTTGCAACTAAAAGTATTTGACAGTGAAAAAATGTAATCTTTTTTTATCTCAACAACTTGGTTCCCTCTTGAACAGGGAGTAAGTTACAAAAACGACTTTTTTGAGCTTTATATCATGTTATGTGATTTAGTCATACCTGGAGTGTTGCTTTGATTCATTCATGCATGTTTGAGTATTTTTTTGAATCTTGGCAGGATGTCCTGTGATGCCTGTCATCTACTTTGCTGCAATGTTTGATATTGACCTGCCTCTGTGCCTGGAAGTAGGACAAACAGCCGTTAGTGGAATATTGATCAATCAATCAATCAAATTTTATTTGTATAGCACATTTCGGCAGCGAGGCATTTCAAAGTGCTTTACATCATATCAGAAATCGCCTTAGAGACGATATCACAGAACTTAGATGATTTAAATGTCATCATGTGGACATTCCTGCCTGTGACCAATACCTTTAACAACGGTAATGTTTTTATGAAGCTGCAATTGTGTGGCTGTGCTGCAACAACACATACTGCATTGTTAATATGTAAAAAATATCTCTTCAATATCTGCCATTGAGAAAAGAAAAATCCAGTATTTTCACAGTAGTTGTAGAAAAATGTAAACGAGACAAAATTGGGGGGGAAAAATCTAAACCTCCTGCAGAGTATTGCAGTTAAATTTATTTCCTTATTAGGTTTCTCCTCCCTACTGAGAGATTTGAGCAAATGGCACATTGGTGTACAAGCAAACTCTAATCTTTGAATCATTACTGCTTCACTTTGGTATACACTTTTCATTACTGTTGGCACTACGCTAGTTAGTTCTAGCAGATGTAGTCAAATGTATTAGTTCGACAAATAAATGTTGCACAGTATTTGATGTTGAAAACAAATATGAAGAAAACTAAGCAGTTTTCATAAACTGAAACTGACAGTAATTTTGGTGCAGGAAATATGAAGCTGTGAATAACTCAGCTCAGAGCCATGCACTGATACCCACCCATCTCATTAACATGGCAGCAGCTGTGCCTGGAAATCTGTGTGGCAAGATTAGTGAGAATTTTTACACAGAAAACTGTGAAACCCTGACATGACTACAATCATTATTTACCCAGCTGTAATTGCAGTAATCACTATAAATACTAATAGTCACACATACTTTCACTTTTTTCTGTTTCATATTGTCTAATCGTTGTTGTCAGTCAAGTTCTCAGTTACAGAACTTTCTAGATTTTGTGTGTGGAACAGGTAATCATAAGACCTTTTCACACCTGTATTTTGTTTACTATGGACTGTATCAGTTGATGAGTTAACCTTGTAACTTTTTTTGGGTGGTTTTGTTTCTTTTCATTCAGAAAAAAAAATAAAAATGTCATTCTGATTTCCAATTAGTGGCATTTTAATAGAAAAGGGTCATGTTAAAAAGAAATGGTGACTTATAAAAAATAATTAAAAGTGGGGGGGGTGTTAAAGCTGTTGTAAAATTAGGAAGGAAAGTGAAAATGTCAGTGGGACAGAGAAGAAAAATGAGTAGGTGGTTATAGGAGTGTAGGGATTTCTTTCCAAAAGACAAGAAAAAATGAAGAAGATGTTTGAGAAGGATGTATGTATGTGGTTCTGTTGTGGACTGTGTCGCTTTGATTGACAAGACAAATTCCTTCTGGACTTCTACAGGTCAAAGGTTTGCCTTCATGTCTCCAATAGGAGAGAGACACCTGATGTTCCAGAATGTGGAACTCTGCTCCTGAGGAGCTTATTATATGAAACATTTCTCAGTCCAATGCTTGAAAGGAACAATTGTAAACAGCTTAATGGAGAAATGTTGCTGTGACAATGTGCTGTCAGACAAAGCAGGAGCTTCTTAAAGAAACAGAGGCCCAATTTCTAGTTGTCAAATTGCAAAGTCAAATTTCTTTTAACTTATATTTGGTATTTATAGCCTTTTTGGAACAACTGAAGGTAATAACATAGCACTGCTGGAAAAATACCCAATAACGCTACTTTAAACATACTAAAGGACTTAGGTTCAATTCCAATCTGGTGACATTCTGCAATGAGTTTAGCAAATGGATGTTTCAGCATGGTTGAATTAAAATGATTGACTCCTTGCCAGAAATCACAAATGTTTGATGGCAGTTGTTGCTACCAGAAACCCTATTCAGCTTATTGAGAAAATAAGCTGAATAAGCTTATAAAAGCTGTGAGTGTCACTAATACAACCTTTTTTCCTTTAATTTTCTACTTATGGGAGACTGACACATAGTTCAGATGCTTACGCACCCACACAGTATGAATAATTGCATTTGTATTGTTTGTTTCTGTCACTGCTTAAAAATGGCTGAAGATGAGCTGTTAAGACTGATGAACTGTCACACTGACAAGTAGCAACTGAGCTGTCAAAACTGTTGCAATGTCAATTAGAGCTAAAATCTAAATGCTGGTTTTAACAGAATGTTATTGTTTTGTTCTTTTCCTTTTCATTTGTTTTTGAAATCATGCTCTAAACATTACTAAACTTTTCATGAATGTTTTTTATTTGCAAATGTCACAGCACTTTTTCCATAGCAGCAAATCAATATAGCTGTAGTGTTTTATTAAATGATACTTCTATGCAAAAATAGTACAAAATATTTACAAGAATCGGCATTAAACTGGGCTCCTAACACATCCCTTGGGCGTCCCAGTGTTGAGGCATTGTATAGATGACATTTTCAAATGCAATCTGTTGTCTGCCACATGGCACCCCAGAATGGCTGGAGAACCAATCAAAGCACAAGAACAACACCCAGCCAAACATGGCACATTTCTTACAGCCACTGTATCCAAAGAACCCAGGGAATGCAACATATCCAAAACAACAAAACTAATGGAGAGAAGAGCAAAGTACATCTTATCACTAGCTAGTAGCTTAGTCTGCCCATTATTATTTTTCACCTTGACCATTCTTACAATAAAAACAATTGCAAAATTACTGATTGGTCTATGTTTTTTGCTTAAGTCTGGATAAATAGAATATAAGAATTTCATTCAAAGTCATCACATCAGATGAATTCCAAAACTATCCATGCATAGTCGATAGTGGACTTCTTAAATCATGTTGGTATTCTTGGATCAGAGAAAGGCTTCTAATTTTTTTTATTTTATTTTTTTTATCTTTTGCCTGGACAAAAGCAATTAGTTTAAAACATGACTTAAGGTCTGGTCATGAAGCTTTTCACATGTTATATTTTCTAAAGTATGTATGCTTCCAGTCTGGGAGACTAGAAGTAGAGAGTAGTCCCGCTCTGGCAGAAACTGACTCAGTGTGGTCATCAAAGTTGGTGTAGAAGTTTCTCTGGAATATAAGTGTTCAAGATTGTGTCTTTTGTTGTTATCTGTAGTGTTGTTTAGTGCACTTCACATGTTTTTGCTACTGGAGCTGAAGAAAAACCTCTACTATGCAGCCTAAAATTAACCTTTTGTACAATAGATACTAAATTACCTGCACATTTTGTTGTCTGGATAGCAATATCTATTTTTCTCTGCACAATTCAAAACACCTATAATTGAAAGTACTTTGCATAATGAGTTACTTTGATACAGATCGAACCAAACCCAGCAGTGTTTGTCATAGAAATGCTGTTCTTGTTCCAATCTTCAAACTGAATGAAGGAGCTGAATCTACTTTCCTTATCACAAAGCAGAAAACAATGAGTTGAGAAGCAGAAAGGGCGCGAAAGAATGGAGGGTGGAGGTGGAAAATAACATAACAGATAGTGTTGGAAATTGATTTTGAACAAGTGCTTTTATTCCACAAAAGCTCTGCATCTGAAGAGAAAATGTTCTAACTGAATAAGAAGTGAGGTGGAAATGTGGCTTAGACCTGATAAAGAATGCTAGAGGGAAGGTAGATGAGACAATGGGTTGAAAAGGCAGATAAAGTGTGATTAAAGAGAATGAAAGAGGAGGCAAAGCAGAGGAAAAGAAAAACAATGTGTTAAAGCAAGATTGGGCAATGAAAAGGAGACAAATGTTGAGGAAAAAACAGTGGATGAAAAGAAACATGAGCTTATGGCATTTTCAGTTTTAAAATGCTAACATTCAGAGACATGTGACACCAATCTTTACTTTTCTCAGCATGACTCATCACAGGGGTGTCAAATATTGGATTTGAGTAGGCCAAACATTTTAAATGACATCTTTTTATCCAAGAAGTGAAGGTGATAACAAAGCCCTTTTAGTGATGTGAAAAACCGCCCTATTTGATGTATCTTTAATTTGTTTAGTCAATATAGGAGCTGAACACATAAAGGATGCTATAGTCGATGTTTACACAGTATTGCTTTTAGGAGGAGCAATGCTATAAATATTCCTATCTGTAATTGAAACAGTGGTTGGGAAAAATGCCACTAAAATCTTCAAAATTATGTTTAAATGTTTCTCAAGTAACCATTAAGGTTTATCAAATTTAACTGTTAGCTGATTGCATCAGAAAGGCTAGCTCTGTTCTAGGATGTCACCTTGATCCAATGCAGGACATAAATTAGCTACAGCAAAATTGTTGGACAATATCTCCCACCACATGTTACTGAACAGGAGAGCTTCTTCACTGACAGGCAGCTGCATCCTATGTGCACAAAAGAGCATTATCACAGATCCTCCCATTAGACATTGCTGAATAAAATACACTTAACTACACTGTACATTTTCTTTATTCATATAAGGTTATTGTCACGTTTCCTCCAATATCTTTTATTAACTGAGGTGTCCATGCATTTTATAACTTGACAGGTCTCACAAGATCAGCATGTAAGCAGCCAGATTTATTGTCACATCTGTCTTTCTAGGCAGATGAAGTACTCATAATAAAAAATATTACAATAAATTCATGCCTTATTCAACTTTATTTTATGTCTGTATATTAAGATACTCGTGTAAATCATTTGAATCAAGCACAGAGTCTCTCTTCGACTGATATTTATTAACCTTCTCAAACCCTCTGACACTTTAAATCTGCTACAAATCACCCTTCAGTCATGATCTGCATGGATGGAAGATGCACTGACATTGTGGTTGCAGCATTAAATGAAGGCGGCGAGCAATAGTAAAGGGAACCATGCATCACGTTATTGTGCTGATTTTCTGCAGTCTGGTCACATAAAAGCCTTATTATCCATTCTTCTTCTACTTTAGATGTCATTTTCCACTTGGCTTTCACCTTGCCAGAATGTCTCTTTTTTTCAAACCACCAGCATTTTCTACATTGGTTCATGAGGTGGCAGTTCTTGAATGTCAATTCTTTCTACCCTTTCTCTTATTCTCTCCACCTCTTGCCTCCTTGTTCAAAAAGGAAATGATTCAACTGATTAGTTCTTTATTTGGCAGAAATAACGCTGCTGCAAATGACTAGATCATTCTAAGCCACATTGTGTTTTGCAATTAATGTTCTTTTTTATGTGCACACCCAGGTGTTATTTAAGAATGAACACTTCAGTTAATATGTTTTTTACTAGTATGTGGGGTATATCAGGATGTAGGAGTTCCTCCTGCAGCAGGTGGGTTGCCGGTTCGGACCTCAGCTTCATGTCTCTTTGTCCTTGGGCAAGACACTTCACCTGCCTTGCCTGCTGGTGGTGGTGCCTGTGCATAGCAGTCTCACTTTTATCAAACTACGATGTTGTAGCTTTCTGCCATCAACATGTAATGTGTGAATGATTGATGCGGTTTAAAGTACCTTGGGGTCCTCTGGACTTAATAATGCTGCACAAGTACAGACCATTTACTGCATAAACTCTTTTGGATCATATTATAAAAACCTATAATCAAATAAATTACTTAAGTATGCCTAAATATAATTATTGTAACTTGACTCACTACAAGATTGCTTTAATTGCAAGTTGATGATTACTGAGTGTAAAGGATATCATCAAAAATTAAGATGTATGCGTTATAGTGTCGCATGATGTTTGATTGTAATGACCCCTAATGGCATGACAAAAAGGATGAACTTTTAATGATTTACAGCAGGGTGTCATTGATAGATTAGAATTAAAGTTCCTAACAGATATCATGTGAGGGCATTCCATCTCTTGTGACAGTATCTCTCAAAAAATACCTATCATTATCGTAACTCCTGAAGTATATTTAGTGTTGAACTAAATATTGGGTGTGCTGTGGTGGCGCAGGGGTTAAGAACAACCCATGTATGGAGGCCTTACTCCTCAACTTGGCCCTCACAGGTTCAATTCCTGGTGACCTTTGATGCATGTCTTTCCCCCTCTCTCATTACCAACTGTCCTGTCAATTAACTATCAAACAAAGGCCCTAGAGTCAATAAAACCTTTATTGACTCTATAAATAAAGGTTATATATGCCGTTTATGCATATATATATATATATATATATATGCATAAACGGCATATATATCCATGCCGTTTATGGACATATATATATATATATATATACACACAAAATATTAAACAACAGGGGCCCGACTGTCAGATTATAGTTTTAAAAAAGTCGAAATAAGCTTTTATTTGTGAAGTAAACGAGGCATAAAATTTAAGTTCCAACATACCCTACTTATTTAGTTGTTTTTTCTCCCTAAATGACCCTACAGTAGTGGTCAAGAGCCCCTAACAAAACCCCTGACTTTGAGTTTATTAAGCCTGTTATAGCTTCATTTTTCAGCTTACAGTTAGTCTGTACAATCTGAATTCTGCTATGTTGAAACAGCTCGTGGTGTCATGATCAGTCACATTAACAGTAGATGCTTGTGGACATACAAACCTATTGATGGTTGAGTACCATCAATAAACCTCTTGTGTTTGCTGCAATACCTGATTTTGCTTAAATCATTCTATTGTGCATTGTGGGTTTTACGTGGAGAAAATATAGTTACAAACACATCCTTCCATGGTTATGGTAAAAAAGAAAAAAGTCTCAGAAATGTTACTTTACATAATTGTCTAAAGCAAGCATGGTGGCAGGGTAAAGATTTTATGAAGCAGGATTTTTATAATGGACTTAATGGTACATAAAAGCCTATTTTTTTAGGACATAGAAAACAGTTTGTTAGAATAGAAAATAGATGTAAAGTTGACAAACACTGGTATTGCAAACTCATTAACATGACTGTCAGGAAATGTTCTATTTTATGAAATCAGAAGTGAAAAAAGGCAACTAATCATGGGAATAACAGGTAATGCAGATATTTTGCTGTGGAAAAAATCCAGATGATTTATTAGCCAATAACATCCATGGACTGTTAATGGTTTACAGCAATCTGTTCATCTGTTCTGTCGGAACAAGATATTCTATTCCTAAGTACCAGGATGTAGCACACAGACATTGGTGCATCACAAACTGCCAGCAGACTTCTGTGCCAAAGCTGTTGAACAAACTGTATACTTCTTAAAAAGCAGTCAGCTGAACACAACCTCACTCAAACCCTTTCATCAACATGGACGAGGTCCCCCTCACTTTTGATCATTTGTAAATAAATGCGTCTTATACTCCAAAGCAACTTGTGTTATTTTTTTTTGTTTGATAAATTTTTTGACCTATGTAACATGAAGTTTGGAAAATACGATACATTTTGGTGCCTCTGTTTCAAGTACCGTAAGTAATTAATTACATATCCTATCGCTGTAGAACAACAGTACCATTAACCTTCAATTTGATCACCATTTTCTTCCTCATCTATTTTCAGTGGAGCTAAGAAGCCATGATGTTCCCATACAATAGACTATAATTGTGGGAGAGTGCTCAAGATCTGGCTTGTGTGTTTTCCATGCCGTTTTGTTTTCCTGTTGCTTCCTCTATAGTGCTGCACATAAACTTTTTGCATTTGTTCATATTTTAAACAGTTCTGCATTTTTTCCTCAAGTCGTTTTCCCATTATGAACATTTTCTATTTCATTGCAGGTTCTATACTTATTTCTGTTATGTGTTACAATAACTTTGTCAAATGATGCAAACATTACTGATGGTGAACAAAATACTATATCAACAGTTTTATCAAAGTCTATAGATGCTGGACTTACCATCAAAATTTCACTTGCAAAGCTAATTATCTCAACATTGCTTTTAATCCATTTTGACAATGTAAAGCCTTATAAAAGCTGAAATGTATTCATTTGAAGTTATTGTGCTTTTTGTAATTGTCACCTTAAATCATCAACAGTGCAAAAACAAAACAAAAAGAGTTAAATTTCCTCTCTACAAAAAGCTGCTATATTCAGTCCAGACTCCCTGCAATGTTCTGATTGCAGCTACCCTTATCCTACTATATGACTTCCTCCTTTGAAGTGTAACCTCTTTTCACATTGACAGGTTTAAAGCAATCCACCTTGTTAATGATGCATAATTATCCTGGAGTGTGTGAGGTGAAAACTGATTTCTCCATGTCAGAATTGTTGACAGCTCGACTTGTTTAGGCAGTAAGAGGTGGCCGTCTGTCATCCCTGTGAAATCCTCTGTGTCAAAGCTGGCTCTAGCCATTTTGATGCTCTGGGCGAGATTATAGTTCGGCACCCTCCCACCTCAAATAGTAATAGGCAACAGCTGCATAAAGGTTTAAGGCTTATGCAGACAAGCTATTTTAATGTGTCATGTAGAAAACTTGATTAAATATTGAAGGTTGGAGAATGTACTTGCAATGTAAACTGTATTTGTCATTGTGAGGTAGCAGCTCCATCTGCAATTACATGTCTATCTGAATGTTAGCTACAGCCTTATCACGTTACATACTGTTCTGTGGCACAACCAAGGATGCACACATTGAGACACTAGTATCAATTTGAGTCTTAGGTCCACAGTTATACATGCACTTATGTCCTGTAGTCACATGTGAAGCATCACAGAGTCCAATGTAATTTTATCATCATTCACTAGAATGTAATCCTTTATGTTGTAATTATTTTCTTGTTGAAAACTAATGCTGGCGATAACTGATTGTTTTTGTGTTTTTCTACATTTGTCATTTCTTTTTCTGTGCATAAAATGTGTGGTTGGCTGTTGATTAATTTGAGCAAAGCTGAGCGTTTACAAGAAGAGACTTGGTCTTGATTTGTGACAGAGAAGGCTACAGTAATTTTACAGTACAACTTCTACCATAATAGAAGTTTGTGTATTGTAGCTTCTGATAATATTAACAGTTTGGATTAATGAAGAGTCTTAATTTTAAAATATTCAACTGCATTGAAATGAAAATTTGAATGTGGTGGAACCTAGTATTCACATTGTTCTTGCTGTCCTTTTGGAGGTTTACAAATCCTTAACAATTTAGCCATGTTATTGGCACAAAATAAATTATTGGAGCCTCTACTAACATATTTGGCAGATGTTTCAGTGCATCTGTCCATCGGGAAAAAAAAAAAAAAAAAAAGATTTTATATTATTGCAAAACATAGCTACAGAACAGATTATTTAATGTGCTCAAAATACCAAATAGGAAGCTGAGAATAATTTTAGAGGTTGCAATAGCATTGTTGGGGGAACTTGGCTTTATTTTAATTTAGATAGCCAATAAAAATCAACAAATGATGGAGCAGGCCAGTACAGTGTGCTGCATCCAAAAAGCTCAAACAATCTGACAAACAGGACAATGCTCCAACCAAACAACATTCAGATCATCTCTGTTCCTTATCATAAATAAAAGGCATGATCCAATCATTCAATTTGCAAACATTTCTCTGGAGAATAATTAAATTGTGGCTAGATAATTATCTTTCATTCCAATTTCTGTTAACCTAATAACACTAAGAACATGATCCAGATTATTTTGTGAAATACATGCAATATTATAACACATAAGAGAGAAAGCAAAAAGGTTTATGTTGAGCATTTTATCTTTTCCAACTATTTAAAAAAGAAGTCACAGTATTCCTCATTTTCTGGAGGCAGAGGTATTTCTATGTTAAAGGAGTAAATTATGGAAATGAACTCTGATGGAACAACTAAACATAGCTTCTAATTCTGGTCAACTTAGAGTTCACATGAATTAATAGTAAACATGCTAAAGCCTCTCTCTGAGCATCAAGATAATAAAACATTGATTGAAAGTCATTTATGAAGTTTTACAAAATGATTATTTATGTTACGGCCTTTCCTTTTGCTTCCTCAGAGGAAATACAGTCCAACAACCACTCAGCTGCTCAACTATTATAAGTTGATAGTTGAGCTATCAAAGATCAGTCCACAGCTTTTAAAGGTGGAAAACATAATTCTCCAGTCAGCTTCTGATTGAAAGCTGACTCAAATTCCAATGTTCATAAGTGAAACAGCTGTTCTAGAAGCTACAGTACATATTTAATGATAATTTCAGCAATATAACCCACCTGCTAAAGCAAGTTAGTTGAACTGTAACTCCAGAAAAACATTATAAAGGTTAGCATCCACTCTGCAAACTGAAATTTAAAGATATATTGAAGGAAAACCTAAGTGAATTCACTTAAATATTTCTGTATCTACTTAGTATTGATCAGCTAATGGCACATTACTCAGGATGTTCACTTTAAGTCACATTTGACTGACACAGTGTAGTGTATGAGCATGAGCAAGGGACATCAGTCAGGTCTGCACTTCATTTATTTATTTTATGTGTCCATGCTCTTTGTCCATCAAATGGAAATTAAATTCCCATCATCAAACAACTGTGAGACTTCTTTCTTTATGTGTAAAGGCAGGAAAAAATCCTCAAAGCTGTTAGAACCATTGCTTCTCAATAAAATCGGCTTGAAGAAAGTTGGGTGGATGGAAGACATCTAAAACAAAAGACTGTGTGTATACTATCAGCATGTGTAGACCCTCAATCATTTGTGGCATTCAATAACTTGCAGCAAAGTAGAGCTCCAAGTTCAATACCACTGAGATTCTTACTAACTGAATAGATGAAAAAAAAAGAGAAAAAGTTCTGCTTTCACAAAAACATACCAGTCACTTGTTAAAGTTAATTCAGTGATGCCATTATTGATTAGTTCCTCATTAAATAATTGATCAAACTTGTATGAAAAGTTTTTCATCTTTTCTTTATTTAATCTCCTGGCTCTTTGAACTAAAACTCATTGCACACACAGCTGCAATAATCTAAATACACACCACACGACGACACTGGAAGTGCAGCCTTAATGAATAACTCTGAAGTATTTTGATGTGCAGATCAAAGTATCTTTGGCAGTCTGAAGCTTCTGTCTGCATCTGATAAACCTTTGCGTGAACGTGATAAAAGTATATATGGCATATGAACTGTGAAATGGATGCTTTGTCTGCTATTTTTCCTGCTCGGTGGGCTAAAACTTTAAATGAAAGGACTCACTTATCGAGCTCAGTTAAGATTAATGAGACCCACTGACTTCCTCGCTGAGCTGATGCCATTATGCAAACACATGCAGGGGTAAATCATAGCCATTTCTGCTCTCAGATACACATCAGCAGGCACCATGAAATTAGATTATCTCTGTCCCTAAAAGGCTTTTCTTACTTGTCATTTTTACACCACCACTCCTGTCAGTATCATCCTGTGTCTATAGTATGAAAGCTGGTTAGATTTATGACTGAAGACTGCAGGTCTTAAAGAGAGTTGGTTATTTAAAATGCCTAAACATTAAAAACTTTTTGTCTGTTGGAGGGTTTTTTTATACACTTTTTAAAAGGAAATTGCTGCACACTTGTGTGGGGGGTGAGGGGGTTGGCTGTGGTTTGTCCTAGTCTTTTAGAAAAGTCCAGATGATTGAATGTATGCATGTTAATTTAAAGCAATTGCATCTACCTAATTTTCTGCTTTTTTTTTTGTTTGTTTTTGTGTTACAGGTAAGTGGAGTCTCTGAGTCCCACCAGGAGAGTGTAAGAAAAACGTCATTCATGTGATTTTTACTTTCTTTGTGTACAAACTCTTCCTTTTGTTTCAGTGATTAAAAACACAATAATGGGACTCAAACAGAAAAAAAAGTGAAATTCTGTTAGAGGAATGTGTGTGTTTTTAGCGTATCTGACCTCTTAAGGCCCACTTTTCCAACAAATGCGACTTTGTGAGGACCCACTGCTCCTTATGAGGCCCATAAAGAGAAGTGCTGATTTTGGGCTAGGTTTAGGACTAAGGTATGATATGAGTTTAGGATTAGGTGTGTACTGCTAATGATGATGTTTAGGGTCAGGTTTAGGTTATAGAAATTAATGAAAAATGAATGGAGGGCACTGCAATGTCCTTGTGAAGATAGATAGATGCAGTGTTGTTTGTGTGTGTGATTGTTTGTCCCTTGTGTCTGTTTTATCCTGTGATGGACTGGCAGCCTGTCCAGGATGTACCCCACACATCACTTAATGTCCTGTGGAGATAGCCACCAGGGAAGGATAAATGGATGGACTATATAATTTTTTAGCGTAACATGAATTTAGGCATCATCTTAGTTATTCTTTATTCTAACTGTAGCAACGGATTTTAATCAACTTTAAATGCTAGTTGGCATTTTTGATGGTTTGTGTGTTCATGATGCATGTGTACAAGTTTACTAAATAGCTTTTGAGGGATTCCTGTTTTTTTGGGAATTATGTGGTCCGCCCATAATGAGTGGCACACACTGCAGTTGTGTGAATATCTGACATTTTTAGCTAACTTTTTCAGTCCTACGTAAACAGGAGAAATGTACAATAACCTTGATCCACTCAAGGAAACAAATTAGCTCCAGAAAAATGGCACAAAATACATAACTGTAACAAATCATTTTGGCCACCCAAACAAAGTCTCATCTGGACTGTAGCTAGATTAAATTGAAGTGATTTTGTTTTATTCACAGTATATTACTTTAAGTTGCGCAGCTACTCCTGCTTTATAAGACTAATTTTACAGTGGGCTCTGGTTGAAGGGAGGGCTCTATCAACCTACTGCTGGAAGGAAAACAGAAGCAGTTATGTCAAAAAGGTAAAACACATCAAATGGAAACGGCAACTTTCATGACGGCACTAAATAGCCAGAGGGTAAGAACATTTTGAAAATAAGTGGATTTTTGGATTGTATGTTTCACATTTGAATGAACTGAACTCAGTCACAGAGCAAAGTAATATATATATATATTTTTTTTTGACCTGCTGACAGCTGTCTGCTCATTATAAAGAACATCTGGAGGGAGGGATTGTGTTCCCTTCCTATCAGAGAAAGAAAGACAGATCTGCATTTGTTGACTTTAACAAGATGATGGCAAGTTTCTGCAGACATTTTGAAAGCTTCAGGCTTTGACACAAGCCCATGTTACTACTTCAGAATTTCTCATCAGTAATGTGGCTGGATTTTCAAAGGACGTCACACAGCTCTTAAAGTGGAGCTAAGGCAGGGCCTCCTCAGAAGCGTTTCGTAGATCTTCAAGGAGATGTGACTTTGAAAGAGCTAGAGTGAGAAACCTCTTCTTTTTTTAAAAAGATTTCTTTGGCTCCAGTGGACTTAATTAATCAGCAAGTTGACAGGAAGAAGGGCAGAGAAAGAATGGGAAGACATCCAGTAATACACCCAAGTCTTGAACTTGGGACACCTGCACCGAGGAATGTGGCCTCTGCATATGGTGCACCTGCTCTACCACTGATCCACACCGCACCCCAAGCTCTGTACCGATTAACAATGTTTGCACTACATGCATATTCAGTCCAGATTTATTTGCTGTGAATATCATAAAAAATATGAAAATGGCACTGACACAACTATTGTCAAAATGCTAAAGTATGTTTAGTCAGGTAAAAATCAAATGAATTCAGCCCTGATACTAGTTTTATTTTGATTATTCTTAACTGTAGTTCGGTCAGTCAATGTGTAAATGTTTAGCTATTCTTTAAGGTATGGAGCAGTGCCACTCTGAACATGTCCTAATCATGTCAGGAAAGTGAGGAAAGGGCAAGAGGGATAACGGGATAGTAGACTGATGAGAACCAAGCAGAAACCGCAGCAAAAGGCAGGCAGGAAGACGCACTAGCAGGCAGGAGCATTAAAGCAGAGTGCAGCTGGAGGTTTTTCAGTTCAAACAGACCTTTTGAATCATTAGGGCATGCTTGATTCTGGAGAGTGAGAGAAAGATCAGCTGTGATTAACAAGCATAGCTTAAGTTAACTGTCTGAAATAGCTGCCAGGCATGGCCTTATATTTTAATCCAAGCAACATTTAGACTTCACAGAATAGTTGCATCATCATTCTTTAGGTTACTTTCATGCAGTTTATAACTGTAAAAATACATCTCCAGAAGGTCCTAATGTTATTGTTTAACTGAGAATTATTGTTACACAGTTTTATGTAATTATATTACGATATGGAATCAGCTTTGTTGTGTGATGGTTGGGAATGATTTCAAATGAGTCCCCTCCCATCCGACACTTTAATTTCTTACTTTAAATTGCTCTGTTGCTGTTTAGGCTGAATAGTGCTGTGTCTCTTTGTTAGAGCACTCTAAAGAGGCCTTGTGAGGAGTGTTTGTCAGATGGCTGATGGTAGAAATGATTGCAGAGTGTCTTTGTCTTCCCATCAGTCCATAATAAGCCCTCTCACATTCACTCAAACCCCCGCATGGAACTTTTTGAAGTACACAGGTTCAAGTAGAACAGAGCTTCATCACTCGGCCTGTTGATTTGTTTAGCTTCAGGAGACTGGAAGAATTATTGTGGTACAGAGCTGATTTTCTGAGCTTGTTGACATTCTCCATAGTCTTTTCATCATCTCCTGCAGTTATGGTCCTAATTGGTATCATTAAAACCCCAGCTTGGTAAATAGATTCCTAACCTGTCACTACTACACAAACACTGTAGAAAATGTAATGGATGAATAAGCATTTCCAAAGCCACTGTATTCCCCATGATTGTTGTGTCTCACACTTGGAAGCTAGTGTGTTATCACCATACTGTTTTAGAAGACACTTTGCTCTTTTGGCCGCCACCTTTGTGATCTACTGTCAGATATATCTTTACACACTTTCAAAGTGTGTAGAAAAATGTTGATGAAGTGGAAAAGTTCCAAAACCCTGACAGCAAGACATCAAAGCTGAGTGATGAAAGTAAAGCAGCTAGTTTTTGTTGAAATGTGCAATAAAGGTGTGTTCTTTTGTTCTTTTTGCCATGTCATATTTATTAGAACAAACATAATTTCCTCTATGTTTGTCTGGTAATTATTATGACCATCTATGGGTCAGCACCAAGTTTTAACTCTGCAAAGTTCACTGACTATTCACATCAATCAGTGGTCAAACTATTTGACTATTTAGAAACAATCATTGGAATTTAATTTGGATAAAATTCCAGTTAAATTAGGTTTTAGATAGACTTAAACAACATAAATAGATAAAAGGTTAATCACATTTTGGAACAAACATTTATGTCATTTATCTAAATGTGCAGCTTTTTGCTAAACAAAACAGCAGATGAGTCCAAAATTAAGAGAAGGGAAGAAGAAACTCCTGTGGAAGTTAAATGTTTCTTTGGTAAATTAAACTTCCACATCTGGCAGTTATCCCAGAATATGATCTATAGTCGATGATTTTGTTGGTTTTCAACAAAATCAAACATTATATTTGATAATAGTGTATTTGGAAGTAGTAGTAAGAAATATCTCTAACTTGGATACTTAATTTATCGCAGCTGTCACTGGTTACTGTTCCACTCTCCTCTCCAGTGGCTTATCCGTCTTTAGCCCCTTATGGCCGGAAATAATTTTTTGTCATCATAAACCAATTTAGTATAATTTTGTAGTAGTTCACATGTTTTCTTTAACTTGTGGAATATAAAATATGTTGATTTAACCACTCTCCAGTGAAGCTTTTAGAGGCTTACAGATTATGATTCTTTTTCCGCCATCCCAATAAAACTCATGCATGATTCATCACCTTTTTTTTTTTTGTTTTGTTTTTTTCAAACTGTGAGCAGATGGTTTATTATGTTCCCTGTAGTTGTTTAAATGAATAGAATTCCTAATTTTTGACATTGCCTTCAACTTTTCTGGAGGACACTTTTTCTCATTTCATCATCTTCTTTCTTCAACCACCTGCTCATTCAATTTATTTCCATTTCCATTTATTCCCTTTTTCATGAAAATTGCTAAGTCTTTATTAGTTTTATTCTGAGAAAATTGGTAATAAACTACATTTGGAACTGGTTAAAGATAGCGGAGTTCAAGCTTTGGGTAATCACTTCTGCAATAGAAAAAGGACAAAGAGGAGAACGAGAGGGGTGGGGGAAGAGGAGAGGCTCAGGCAATTGAGGTTTAGTGAGCTATTGACTTTGTATCAATTGGATTTGGTCCACAATCAAATGGTGGAAGTTGGCCCATTCACTGTAAAAACATCCGGCCCGGGCATTAAAACAAAAATGTTTGAACAGAGTTGCTGAAATGTGTAAAATCTTAAACAGATAAAGCTATGAAGTGTATAAAACTGCATATCTGCTGTATCACGACAGAACTTCAGTTTAATGATAAAATACAGATCATGAAGAAAAGCAGAGATGATGCTACGCTGTGCTGTCCCTCCAAGTGGAAGGAGAGAACTGAATGACATTTATGGGAGTAATCTGCATGTGTGTTGTGTGTATCCTGTAGCCTGCCTTCTGCAGAAAAAAACACCTTTTTACTCTCTGCATGCTGGGACATATAGATGTTATGCTTTCTTTATTTCAGACTCTGATTTAAAACATTTCATAAAACTTCAACAAGAAAATCTTGAGATTTTCTGTACTGCCAGATTTTTCATCTTTCCTTCAAAGAAATCTTGTGGCACCATATAAAACCATTTATTCACAGATTTTGTATTATTATAGCACACTGTATATTGAGGACCTCCTGTCACTGCAAGGTAAAGGAAAATAAAATGCTTTTAGTTTGCAGCTGTTCTGTGACAGGTTGTAAAGTAGATAGTTTTGAAATGCCATCGGGTGTTTATTGTTGGGATTTGTCTTCTCCTTTGGATCCTCTTTGTGAGGCAACTTCTATTTTTTTGCTCTCTTTTGAGTCTTGTTTTGAACACTCTAATCCATTGATTCCTAGTAGTGGTAGTTTTATTAGTAGTTCTTTCCTTTTTGTCTTTTGCAGGGTTCACCAACAGCCTTTCCTTTTCTGTCTGAATCAGAGTTATTCCTACTCAGGAATTTGTATTCACCTTCACTTTGTAAGAGGGTTTTGGCTGTTCTTCTTTTGGATTTTTAGTCGTCATGAGAGATGGAGCCAATTTAGAACAGTGTGTTTCATTACTCATCCTACACACAGAGAGATACACATTTGTAGCTGTTGCCTATGAACAATGAATCGATAGAGCTGGCTATCGTCTAGGTCATTTACCCTCATAAGAGTGCTCTATTTAATATAATTTCTTTTTTTTTAACAACGGTTGCTGAGCTTGAAGATGTCCAAACTGCCTGTTAATAAAGCTGAACCCTTTTAAATCTAACTTAGGCTTGATCAAGAGCCAGCCTTTCATGTGACTCTATGCCAAACCCAGCTGGCAAACACTGTATTTCACCCTGGCATGGAGCAGACCCTGCCAGCCTCTGGTCCTGCAGGAGAAATTGGCTAATTAGCTATATACAGGTGAGACACAAGAGCTTTTGGCAGCTGCTATCATTGAAGGACTGACTTTTTATTCCCCATTATAAATTACAATTGTCTGCTTTTATATGCTTAATTATATCAATCAATCAATCAAATTTTATTTGTATAGCACATTTCAGCGGCAAGGCATTTCAAAGTGCTTTACATCATATCAAAAAAAAACAGAAACATGGTGCAACATAGAATCAACAGTAAAAACAATAAAAACAACAAT